>OX328124.1:99180216-99372716 GCA_946811695.1 Gonocerus acuteangulatus | reverse complement strand
AAATTATCTATTTTAACTGGAAGAGCTACTCAGCAATGGTGATCTGCCCTAAAATAATTTATAAAAAAAATAATAAGAAATAAATTTGTAAATTATAAGCCCAGGATCAATAAAAAAATTAACAGCAGGTCATGGAAAATAAATAATAATATAAATATTAAAATGTAAAAATTAAAATAATAATCAAATAATTTCTAAAGATAATAATAAATAGGAATCATTAAGATATTATTGGATTCGAATAAATCGGAGGTCTATTATTATCCTCAGATAAGAAAATTTGACTCAGCTAAAATTGTGGCTAATGTATGCATTACTATATTCTACTGTATGTCATTGTCGTCTTTAAGTACGTCAACATGGTAACAATATGTCGCGTCCTATCTGATAACAATTCACTTTGGCTACGAGGCGACTGTAATAGCAGTTTATCTTCTCTTGTGAAAATCAGGCAGACAGACAGCTGATAGACGATTTTGACTAGCCAATGACACTACCCGGAGAAAGACCGACATGTGGGTCAAACGGTGTGTATTTGTATAAGGAACAAACAGACAGACAGACTGCTGATAGACAATTTATCCTAGCCTATGATTCTCCCCGTATCAAGGGGACCAAGTTTGGTCAAAATCGGTCAAACGGTACGGATTTTTAAGAGGAACAAACATACAGCTGGTATAAGATTTTTACCGAGCCTATATGCGTCTAATTGTTTCTTAAAACATTAAATATAGGTTCTTCATACCGAGACAATTCATTTGATACCCCACATCATGGGTTTTGGACGGAATGACGGGTTTCCGAAGGAAGTACAGAACTGGAACGCCTCCGCCCCGGAAGCGGAGTCAAACACAACGTTTCGCGATTTTTCGATTTTTTCCTTAAATAACGTCGTCATATCTATCTTCATGCAAAATTGCAAGTCTCTAGCATCATGGGAAGTGCCTAATAATTTTGATGAGTCAGTGAGTGAGTGAGTCCTATAAATCCCGATTTTCGATCGCCTATATCTCAGAAACTATTCGATGTAGAATTATGAAAATTTCCAGTTTTACTCACATCCAGTAGTATAATACCTGTGTAAAATTTCATTACTTTATCTTTACGTGGTTGAAAGTTATGAGAGGGTAAAAATCGGCTCTAATACCTCCTGTAATATACACACAGTATGCTTAGGCCGGAACTTGGCCTGGCGCACTACCGTGCGCCTAGATACCTCTAAAATTTGATGACTGGCCTTGTAATTACGTTCAATAAATATTGTTATTAGATTTATCCAAATATAACTTAAATATCATAGCAACAATTCATCTACTTATGCACTAAAGTTAAGAAAAAATGAAGGCTCAAAACACGCTCACAGTATTTCTGGTAGTAGAAAGATAACTTATGGCTTAACCAATCCAGGTAAGAGATTGGGCATTCCTAAGATACAAACTCAGTCGATTTCCGGAGAATATAGACAGAATATGATAATTGGATTAATACATATATTAATAATTGCTCATATTGGGGCAATAAAAAGGATAGGATAGACGAGTAATGAATACGGGAGTAAGAGTTCACCATGGAGCTCATCTTTTAAATTAAAATAACAAATAAACATGATACTATAGAGGTATCTGATTCATGACCATACGGCACGCTAGGGAGATAGTGTGGTCAGTGCTATGCTCCTGCCGCCTGATTTCCCCTTTGCTGCTTCAAGTGCTGGGGCCATTAGCAACGAGGTATCCCTTAATAAATTAATCAAAGGCTGGGTTGGCCTAGGGACTGTCAGGGAGGCCAAATTCAACCCATGAACGAAGACACTAGAAGAAAAAATCTTTAGTGCTTGCTCGGGATTTGAACTCAGGTCCTCCAGTATATTAGTCCAGTGCTCGGTACTTACGTATTAGCTACAATGCAGGTTAAAAATTTGGGTCTCGTTCAGAGATCTGGATCATGGATAACGCATTTCTATTGGTCATTGTGTTTATAGTAACCGTCTTGTTCCCTTTCTATTTAGAATACAATTCATTTGTGCATTAGTGTTTTTTACACGATTGGTGGTTCTTAGTTTGTTATTACGCGATTTACTAGTTCGTTGTTTATTTCACCGAAACGAAGGAAGCACTGTTATTTTGCATATCGTTCCATTATCCACCGAAAAACCACCCTTAAACTACATTATCAACGAGTTGGATTGACTAGAGTTTCAATATAATGTTGAGCGAGTCTAGCGAGCGGAAACTCATAAAAATTATGCCATTAACATAAGTGCTCGCTCAAGGCTCAAGGAAACTCTATACAACCCAAATCGTTGATAATCCCGTCGCAATATTGGCAAAACTCAATTGACTCCTTGATCCAGATCTCTGAGAGCCGGTTATTTAACCTGCGTTGATGCTAAAACGTAAATACCCAGAGCTCTACCATTGAGCTAACCTCGCCCCCTTCTTAGATGTATAGTTCTTCCCTAAACCTTGCCTTCAGATGTAATTGAACCTTTATTAAAATGTCTTCCCTTCTCACGGGCCAAATGTGGCCGGATCTACTTAACGATAATATCTGGAATTTTCTTCGCCTCTCCTCATACTACCCTGGATCTCGGAGTTTTTATGAGTATATATGTATGTATAATGCTTGCCCTAAGACTAGTGGAATTTCGAGGTTAATCAAATCCTTTATTTATGTAAAGCGAGCGGTACTTATTACGAGATCTAAGGGCGACTTGCCCAAAGATTACCTGACAGATAAACCTCTAATTTATAAGCATCTGGAGGACATTTTTCTTCAGTTTGAAGTGAAAAGGGAGAATGAAGAATCCGATAAAAAAAGTTCCTTACAGATGACAGCTTCAAAACGGCCAAATGACACCGACATCTCGAAAAGAATGCCAAATACACCCTGGTAAATTTCCAGTTGCTAATTAATGAAATATTTTCAATTTCTCTCTCTCTTCGACTATAATTACATTTAAAGCTGAGCCTTTATTTAAATATATTAATTCTCATTACAGACGGACGATCAGAAACACTTTACTATTCACATCATCTTCAATTATTGATAAAGGCTAAAATAAAACAGGCCATAGCTTATCATGTAATTAAATATAAACATAATTTTGGTAGCTATGGAAAGAAATAGAATAGTAGCTATGGAAAGAAATAGAATAGTAGCTATGGAAAGAAATAGAATAGTAGCTATGGAAAGAAATAGAATAGTAGCTATGGAAAGAAATAGAATAGTAGCTATGGAAAGAAATAGACTAGTAGCTATGGAAAGAAATAGAATAGTAGCTATGGAAAGAAATAGAATAGTAGCTATGGAAAAAAATAGAATAGTAGCTATGGAAAGAAATAGAATAGTAGCTATGGAAAGAAATAGACTAGTAGCTATGGAAAGAAATAGAATAGTAGCTATGGAAAGAAATAGAATAGTAGCTATGGAAAGAAATAGAATAGTAGCTATGGAAAGAAATAGAATAGTAGCTATGGAAAGAAATAGAATAGTAGCTATGGAAAGAAATAGACTAGTAGCTATGGAAAGAAATAGAATAGTAGCTATGGAAAGAAATAGAATAGTAGCTATGGAAAGAAATAGACTAGTAGCTATGGAAAGAAATAGAATAGTAGCTATGGAAAGAAATAGACTAGTAGCTATGGAAAGAAATAGACTAGTAGCTATGGAAAGAAATAGAATAGTAGCTATGGAAAGAAATAGAATAGTAGCTATGGAAAGAAATAGAATAGTAGCTATGGAAAGAAATAGAATAGTAGCTATGGAAAGAAATAGAATAGTAGCTATGGAAAGAAATAGAATAGTAGCTATGGAAAGAAATAGAATGCAAAAAGAAATTAAAGAAAATATCTAAAACATAAAAACAGAAAAATAAATTGCAAATCAAATCACATTTTATTTATTTATTTGACAACCGATAAAAAATATGTTTCAATTAGAGATGGGAAATGGGGGTGTTTTTATTTTAAACATACGACATCGATTATCCATTAACTGACTACTTTTCACCATACTTCTCCATATGTATCATATGGATTCTCTCAGTACATGACCGGTCTGGACGTGGTACTACAGTTTCTCCTTCTCAACTTGAGGCAGTAAGTTTTTATACCTAACACATTCACCTGAAAAGGCACCAAAAGGGGGTTAAACATGTAGGGGCGATATAAAGGCAGAGAAGCTGTAGAGTGAAGCTTTATTTGTTTACCTCCTTTTTAATAATGAATTATTTAATTATATATATATATATATATATATATATATATATATATATATATATATATATATATATGTGTGTGTGTGTGTGTGTGTGTATACATAATATTAAAATTTCGGCCGTGAGCTTTATGTATTACAAGTTTACAATTAAGAGGCTCCGTCAACTTATTTTCCAAATTTCTATTTTTATTTATTTATTTATTTTTTTTATCTCATATTTTTAATAAAACTATTTTAGATGTGTCGATGTTTTTACTCTTGCGATGTTTACTTTGTTTATTTTATTTTTTATGATTCACTTTTAAAACCACAATAAAAAAAATACACATTAATTATTATTAAAAAAAGTATTTAAATAAATTTTCGAAAGAATGATTATCAGGATGTGTGTAAAGCAACCCTATATTTACCTGGCCAGCAACCTTATTTAGAGAAAAAAGCTTTCCTTTCTTTTATTCTTATGCTTTCTAATAACAACTTTATCATAATCATGAGTTCCTTGTCATTGTTATTATCATGTATTGTAAAATAATATTCTTCTAAGGAAAATCGCCAAACTTATAATTGAGGAGATCTCAAAAATTATTTTATTAATTTTCATTTAATATTTTATTATTAATAACGTAGATTTTTGGACGATGGTTGTTTTTGGCGGTTATATATTGGGGTTAACATACTTTCCTAGGCAGGATATTGGTAATGCCTTCATTTTTTTCGAAATAAATGTCACGAAAATAAAACTTTCTCATATGAATTTGGGGGAAATTAGTCCTAAGGCGGTTCCGGTAAAAAGCAATTTGTTCTAGTAGAAGCGACTAGAGGTCATACTATAAGTGTCGCCAAGCCGAGCCACCGATGAACTGGTTCGGACCAAGATGCTGCCAGGCGAACCGGTCGACATACCACGCCAAAGAAAAGGAATAACTCACAAACCATGTCAACATCCTCCTTGGAAGCTGTTATACTCTCTGTGGGTCGGTGACTCCCGATGCAATGCCCCCCCCCCCCCCAACGAATCAAGGGTAGTCATGTATAACCGATCACTTCTCAGGAGAATAGATGGTGCATGCTTGCAGCCTCGATTCAATAATAAACTTGCATAATGATAACACTCTTCTGAGGATAACAATCTTTCCTCTGACGGGGAAATTGAGGCAAAGATTAAAAAAATAGACTTGAATTGACCACCTCCCTCCAAGAATTCCAGGCCATACATCATTCTGATTAATAGCGTTATTAGCAACTAAAATGTTTCCTTGAGAGATTAATGGTTTTTATAATTTTTGACACACATGTAAATTATCAGGATTTCTGGGTTTGCTCCCGCTCTTAACCAAAGAAACATCAAGGCAATAATTAAATTTTCCAAAGTAAATATAATACCCTAGCTTATAGTGAAATACCTCCTCAAATGGTTAGTGCTCGCCTACAGAACACCAACCAGTCTTAGGTGGCTAACAACGGTGTGTTCTGGGATCGATGTTATAAGCAAAAACGTTTACATTTTATTTTTATTTTGTGAACCATTTCTTGCAAATACCTTCTCAGATAATACAATTGTCATTTATGTGGTTAAAAAAAGGGGTCTTTCGTCTTCGGATTATCTCAAGGGGAGATATTGAATTTTAAAACGTCACGTTACATTTTTTATTACAAACTTTTAGTCTTTTCCGGATTTGGTAAAATGACTATTTTTTATTTCGATGATACTTACCACGATGATACTTACCACCTCCTTAACGTGAACTTTTTTCTTTTTTTTTTTTTTTTTTTTTGCAACATTGCATTTTTCTACTTCTATGAAATTACATGCAGGCATAATTACATCCAGTATTGAAAAAATCAAAACTTGATAGAAGGCTTCATTTTATTCTGCGCTCAGGGAGAGAACTTAAAAACAGACCTGAACCTAAAAACAGACAAATAATGAGAAATTAAGAATTGCCGAAGAAATTACTGAGGGCTACAGTTCCAATGATGAAAGCAAGCTTAGGTAAAGATTCAGACGATGAGGTGACAGAAGAATGTCCTAGTATTTCAACGGCAACAACAGATGAGCAGTGTCCTGCCGAGTTATCAGAAACAGAGATAAAATATTCCTGTTTTGGATAATTCATATGTCCAGAGAATACCAAAAAAGAGACTATATGCAAAACAAATATATACCCGTACTTATATAAAACAAAGATGGTTTACTTATTTTGTAATTCAATATCTTTCACTTGAATTATGCTATCATTAGCTTCAAAAAACATATAATTTAGATTATGGTGTGAGCAAACTCCAGAGCATTCTTGGTGTTTATCAATTCACTCAGACCAATAAAGGTAAATATAGAACATTTGTTTATGTTGACCCTAAATACAATAGTCTATGTATAATTAGTGGGTATGGAATGTTTCAGAACTTAATACCGAAATTTAATCTGCCTCATAATACCGAAGAGGAGTCCCATCAAGATAAGATTCTCCGTAGGCTATCTGGCCCAAGTACAGAGGGTGGTCCACTCCCACAACATATTTTTTGTTAAAGGAGATGGAAGCACCTGGAAAAACAATGCCAAAAAAAGGTTCTTCCCTCGTGGAGATTGTTTTCTACAACGTCTCAATCCTAATTTTCAGATTAGAATTGTGTACATTCATTTTTTATCTTAATTCCAGTTTTTTTCTTTAACGCTTTAATTTAATTTCAACATTTTGATTTGATTAACATATAAAAATAAATTTATTTTTGGAGATATGCAAAGTTGAAGAATACATCTGTATAAACATCGTATGAAGCTGCTTTGGATCCACAAGTTCACTACATTCACTTTCAGTTGGATACTAAGTATATTCACTTTCAGTTGGATACTGTCAGTCAAGTATGTTTTATTCCCCTATTTGAAGTAGTTTGTAGTTTTTCATAAAAATAGCAAGCCTATCGAAAAAAAAATTACTGCTTATTTTTAAATTTGCAGAAGGTCATACATTATAAAAACTTCAATTTCTCATTAATTTATTTTTATTGGGTGCACTATATGTTTCGCCCCACAAGACGCTTCTTCAGGGGTAACTGAAGTATGTACATTTCATTTCAGCCTCACTGACCTCAGTTTTTACAATTTAAGACTTTCTGCCAATTTAAAAATACATTGTTCAGAACAAGAGTCACAATCCCATACTACAAATAATAACTGATTCTATTCCAAACATTCTTATTAAAACAGGTGTAACAAGGTTAGGGAAAGGCGCCATTTCTTTTAGTTGGACTTATTTAATCTCCTTCCGAACAACTTTCCAAACTTTTTTTGCTCTGTATATGTTTCTATGCCTATTTGCATGATACCAGTTGCATGATACATGTTTTTCCCCAGACGGAACTGGCTGCAAAATTTATACAACTTTCCAAATGAAAGGAATAGGAATTTTCTAAGAACTAGTAAAATTGGACCAGTAGAAATAAATATTTATTTGAAAGAATTTTGTAAATAATTTAATCAGTTGATTATGAGACATTTTTGAACTTTGGAAAACATAATTTCCGTTTGTACTAAAAATATGGCGGGTCGGACTTTCTATTCCTGTAGAAAACACTAATGTTTTTATTGAGAGGAGATCGTTGATCGTTTGAAATGCGAAGCTAGAATTTGTTAGGTTTAGGTCGTGTATCTTAATAAAACTATTTTTTTATTATCAGAAAATGAGCTTTGGCTATTATACTCGATCCTACCCACAAGATACTGAAAATAACCGCCGTTAAAATGTATTATTTGTAGGTAGGTACCTACGTGTTTGCTTGTGTCTAGTGTTGATAGTGAATAAAGTTCTTTTGCTGCGGAATTCGGTATGCTAAAAACACTGAGACTCGGTCCTGTAACAAGAATAAGTGTATCTTCTTGTTTGGGTAGTTTCAAAGCTAAACAAGTTGTATCTAAGTGGTCAATAAAACAAATTGCTGTTGTCCTGCTTAAATAGGCAGGTGGGTCCAAAGTATGACAGCAGATTAAATGCCAGAGAAATTCACATAGTGAGGAGGAAGCTGGGCCCACTAGCAGGTAGAGGGCCCAGTAGCGAAGCAGAGAAAAGGTCGTACCTGGCTTGTCACACATAAATCTAGCTTGCATGGTGGGCTTGCTTCATCTTTTAGGGAGTCCCCTAGGGGTCTCTCTTAGGACCTCTTCTATTCACAATATCACGGGGCCAAGAATGCCAACTTCAATGGAGGGGCATTTCTATTCTTTCCATACCAATAGCTAAATTTTAGAAGGACGAAAAAAAAAAGTGAAAAGAAAGAATGAATTCCTTTTGGTTACTTCCTTGAAGTAGATGATTCAACAGTTTTCATTTTACCTTGAAAAAGGGTTTTAATTTTGAGATTCCACAACATTAGCCCTTCTGTGGAGACAGTAGCTCTCCTCCTGCTACTCAGAGGAGGCTCAATTGTCACACCCAAATTATCTAGAACGGATGTCAAAAAGAGTATGAAACCTGTTAAATATTTCGATTTGGTATTTCAATTATATAGCGTAATACGAGGGCAAAGGGTCGAAAAAATATACAAGGCTTTTTATGAATGAATTATACTAGTGAGTAATATGTGGGTTGGCAATGCGTCGGTTAAGGCTAGATAAGATTAGGTTAAATGCCCGAGTTATACCCTCAAGAGTACGCGGTGCACGTCGGCTGTATGTCCTTTTGTGTAAGACGTAAAATTACCTTACCTTAAACATAAAATAGTCGACCACACCTTAAACACATGATAAACATCTTCAGGTATTATTAATAAACGACTTATTATCTGACATTTATTGACCTTCTGATTTCGTCTCCTTTTTCCAAATTGTAGGAATCGTAATTTTTCCAATACATCACATTCAAATGTAACATGCTAGGATATCTCTGATCCTTGTCCCCACACATTCTACAGACTGGCGATGACCTAAGTTTCATAGTATGCATATGCTTATTCATGGTACAATGGCTATATAAAGACACCAGGATCTCTCCTCTACATATAATAAATAAAAACGTATAAATGAATTTTTTCCAACAAATGTCTTTTATAAGAAATGTTGTCCATAAAAAACTCTGATCAATCTCAAGGAGGCGACTCGTCAAAAATAGATGAAGCCGTACTCTTTCTCAAGAAGCTAAATTGTATGATGAAATATATAAATATATGCTTAATCAATTGTTTAAATTTTTCTGAATATTATTAGCCCTTTCTGAGGCGTATGTAGATGGTGTACACAGAAATTGGGCAAAGAAAAAATACCTATATGATGCCATCCATCCTCCCCCCCCCCCAAAAAAAAATAAAGCACCGCAGCAACGAAAACAAAAAATTATATTTAATATAGTGAACCTAAAAAATTATATATATATATATATATATATATATATATATATATATATATATATGAAATAAAAAGAAAACTTTAAAAAAAGTAAATAAAAATAATTATTTAAATATGTGTGATAAAAAACTAATACCAATTATACTTATAGAGAAAAAAAAAATCATATATAGGCAATCTACACCTTCGCTATTTATTTAATTTACTTTTTTAATTAAATGTGTATCTTCAATGAAATTTTCTTATCCTACAATCCTTTACAAGAAATGTCAACTATCCGTTCCTAGAAAGGACAGAGAAAGTAAGAGGCAGAATCAATCTTGACATAAAGAGAGACCAATAAAAATGGCAAGAAGACCTGAAGAGGTTAAGGGAGGTCCCTTCTGTCGGTGTCCAAGGGCCCAGCATGTTCTTAGGGCTATAAACCGGCTAAAAGGGAAAGGTAACTTACAAAAACTTTTATTGCATGTTCCTCCTATGAAAGTTCTTTCCACTCCTCATAAATCAGTTGCTCTTTGTCCACTGGCTCCTCAACATCCATCCCTCAAATACCTCAATAAATTCAAGACCTGACAGCTATATTGCTTTGTTAGTGTTAGAAGAACAGCTAAGAGAAATTTGCATTAATTACTAAGATCTCTTCTAGTACTAATAGCTGTCAGGTTGTTTTTTGTTTTTGTTTTTTTTAAAAATCTTTCAACATTAGGAACTAAGTGGGAAATAGATAAGAATGTCTTTTCTCAGAAAATGTCTTTTGACCATAAATGAAATTTATTACTAAGTAGCTGTTACCCGGCGTGCCTTGCTATACCTAAATTTTACACCTAGTAAAGCAAAAATAAATTAGAAACCAAATAGATGATTTTGACCTAGCCTAAGATATTCTCCGGATCAAGAACTACCCTTGTGCCATGTTTCGTCAAAATCTGTTAAACGGTGTGGATTTGTATAAGGAACAAACATAAAGACAGACAAACAACTGATATATATATATATATATATATATATATATATAAACTAAATATTCCACATGACATGACGGAATTGTTGAGGGACAGCAGACAGTAACCTAACGCACTATTTTCCTACTTATACAACAATAAACTATCCAATCTGAAGACATCTACTTAATAACTGTTGGATTTCTTGAATATTACAGAATCTTGCTAAAAAGAAGAGACGTGGCGAAATTTATTTCAGTTTCAGCATGTAAAAATCCATGGGAATCAATCTCACGTAGTTTTTTGGTTGCAGAATACTTGATGTGTACTCTATGTATAGGAATATTTATATATTTTTAGAAAAAAAGCCTGTAGTCTTGTAGTATTGGAAATCTTCATGTATATCGTAAAGAGAACCATGAATGTCCATCTGGTTCGGACGGTCTCATTTTCTTAATTTTTCATTTTCGTGGTATCCTTTCTTATCCATAAACATGAATATGCATAGATTTTCTATGGCTCCAGGCGTCCCCAGTTGAGCCAATAATTCGAAAATTAATTTTCCTACCTATATTTCCCTCGACTGGTGGTGAACTGACCACTCCTTCCCCCATCTTGGTATCAGTCCCGTAACAGGCCACGAGGGCCCAGAGGGGCAGATACTGTAGGGGTATCTGATTCTTGACCTTACGGCACACTAGGGAGATAGTGTGGCCAATACTATGCTCCGGCCGCCTGATTTCCCCTTGGCTGCCTCGACTGCTAGAGTCATTAGCACCCAAGGTACCCATTATTAATTAAATTAATTAAAGGCTGGGTGAGCCTAGGGACGATCTGGGACCCCAAATCCAACCCTCGAACGGCAGCACTAGGAGAAAAAATCTTTAGTGCGCGCTCGGGTTTTGAACCTGGTCCTCCAGTTCATTAGTCGAGTGCTCTACCACTGAGCTAACCTCGCCCCATCTTGGTATACATCCTTGTTAATCCTGCCTGCTCCTGCTATCGAGAGCGTGGGAAGATGTGCTGTCTGCTAGGAGATACTGTAGATTTACGGGATAGGAGAACCATGGTATGTAAGAGATTTGTCTCCGACACGATATGGATCTCTTCCCGAACCCTTCCTACTAATATTCGGAGCCTCATCGTCATACCGTTACCTATACATAGAATTAATCACAATCTCTAGGAATTTCTTCAAGTAGGATTACGGTCCGATTTTTAATAATGAATGTTCCTAATCTACTATTGCATAAAGTTAAGATGAATTATTTTAATAATTTTTCTTTAGAAATGGCCCGGTGGCCGGCGTTCGATTCCCACTAGGGGTGGTGGGTTTTCTTTGGAAAAAAGAAAAGGCATTATCCCTATCCTAGCTAGATATGGGTGGTAACCTATAGATAACCCGTCCTAAAATAATAATAGACATTTAAATTTAAATAAATAAATTTTCTTTTGTACACATGATCCTAGGAATCTTAAAAATAAAATCAATAAAAATGATTATCCAATTTTTTCAGAAAGGATATGGTAAATATTGAAGTTATATCGGTAATATCGTCCCTACCATGTCAAACTATCGAATATGAAAATCGCTACTTTTTAAGAGAGCAAGATAAAGCTTTATTCATAGTGATTCCAAAATCCGGGCCTTTTAATATTTAGGACAATTTTACATATTATTCCTATGTATATTGTTAATCGTTTTAAGGTGATATTATTAACACAATTTTCACTGTTTTTTAATGTGCAAAAAAATCATATTTGTGAGTTTGCATCTTGGTGCTGATAAGTGATTTTTCTTGGATCGCCGTATCAAATTGTCGAATGTGATATTTTCGATTGTTTGGCAATCCCGATTTAATAGCTTTATAAATATTTACAAGTTTAAACTAACGAATGTGACACATTCGACATTATTCATTGTACTAATTGTATAGTATTCGTGATATCTACGAATCAAAGTAACGAATATATAATTTTCGTCAGTTCGCCTTGATCCCAAAAGTATGACGATTAGAAGCAAACTAGCGAACGAACATATTCGATACATTGACGAAGTAATATATTGAAAAACGGTCATATTCGATTCCGAAGGCCATTTTCGGCAATTCTAAAAGGGCTAGAGTTTCGACAATTGGCCTCAAGCCGAATCGTCCGCAATGCAAGAGTAAAATATCAAATCTGAAAAATGAGATTTTTCATATTTGATAGTTTGACATGGTAGAGACGATATGATATCACAAGAATGAGAGACAAGTGCCACTGTTATATATAAAATGCTGATATATGAATGGGAAGTGCAAAATTAAATAATAAACTCCCACATTATATGGATATTTTGATATGTAAACAATGATGAGAGATGAGGGGGTTGGGGGAAAATAGTGCCAAGCAATATTTTTAACAAAACTTAACTTTAGCTGCAGTATGTTGGATATTATGTGGGACTACTAGTCAATGTTGCAAAAGCAACTAAAATATGACTACAATGTCTGTATGCTACTAATCTTGTTGCCCATAACCAGATCAACAGAAAGTATTACATAATATCTAACATGCAGCAGCTACAGTTAATTTTGTTAAAAATGTTGCTTGGCATGCCCCGACCCTTTCATATGATTGTAAGTTCATGTATGTGCTTGAAAATCTAAGTTGAGTCCTAAGTCCAATTTAATTTATGGATTAAATTCACAAGTTTAATACTCTACTAAAAATACAGTATTAACCCTTTGCACTCAAATTATTGCAATCGAGTTTGAACAACTATTTTAAATGGCTCCCCTCCGCAGCCCTCGGGCACAAAGAGTTAAGTATTTTTAATAAAGCAACAAAAATAATGCTACAATCAATCTTTAAAAAAAATCCCAATTCTTTTAACAAAAATCATCACCGTTGAGTTAAATACAAAAAATGATAAAAATGGTTCATCCTCTTTCACACACCCCTCTCCAATAGTTATCTACGCCGATATAAAACTTGCGACTCTTTCACACACCCCTCTCCAATAGTTATCTACGCCGTTATAAAACTTGCGACTCTTTCACACACCCCTCTCCAATAGTTATCTACGCCGTTATAAAACTTGCGACTCTTTCACACACCCCTCTCCAATAGTTATCTACGCCGTTATAAAACTTGCGACTCTTTTGACTCCGAATTAGATCGACTCGGAAGAATTTTATTGTTAAACAGAGCTTGCATTTTTAGCAAACTGCCAACAAAATTGAAGTTAATCGGGATGAGTTCCCTAAAAATCTTATTATCGATACCAAGGGAAAAATTGTCATTTACCATTGCACATCATTTGCAGCCAAGAAATATCTGCATTGTGGAACATACCTATACCTCATCGATTTTCCAGAGCTGAACCTCACAAAACTTAGGAGGTCCCTCGCTGATACTGCTCTGGTATTATAACTGAAAGCACGTCGTGTGGTACAATTGGTCCCACAATTGCGGCTTATCCTGGACAAATCCAGGCGCCCGTATTTTAATATAATCTAATTTTATTATAAATGCAATGAGTCGGGCATTTTGTTATTGCGTCATAAAACACAGGAGAAAAACGGTAAAACTTTAAAATGGAATGAAACCTTAGAATAAAAACGTAAGCTGCCTTAAAAATAAAAATTTAAAGATATTGTGTTGACAACACGTGGCAAAGACACTTAAGCCTCATAGTGTGGGAGTCAACCCTGATTTATCTAAACTACTTCTCGGTCATAAAATGGCAATAAGATTTCGATTTTATTTAGACTTGCAGGCACAATATTATAATATGGGATAACGGTACCAACGGATCATGGCTACATATATTTTTTTCTAGGAAGCAACTCAGTGGTATAAATCACTGTACTGGTTTGCGAATATAAAATACATCTTGGAAAAGCATAAAGGGGAATATAAACCTGACCACACGCACACGAGCTGGTTTGCAGTTCTCATGCATCCAGTAATGCTACTCTCTGAACCAAGTATTTACATAGTTAATCCTAGCTGTCACGTTACATAAGTGCAAATAAGACCAATTTTATTCAATTTTTTTTAAACTAATTTGAAAGACAAAATTTCTATTTTAGACCCACTGTTGTCATACTTACTCACACTAATACGGCACACTGCTTATAAGCTCTAATCCAACTGTCTTAATGGAGACTTAATTGATACTTTTCTTTATTCCTTAGTGTTTCTACTGAAATCACTGGAAAAAAAAGTGGTATTTTCCAAACATATAGTCTTATGTATTTCGACAAGCTAATACGAATCCGGAGTCCATTTCTCCCCAGCGCGTCAGGTTAAAGAGGATTTGAAGGTCAGACTTCGTATGAAGAAAAATAAATTGAGCTTCCATGGTATTGAGGGTCCCTGAATTCGAATCCGATGTCTGTTTCAGCACAGGATAAATATGTTTATTTTGCAAGAAATGAATCTGCAGTCAAAATTATTTTTTTGCAGAATAGACATATCTTTCTTTTAAATAAATTTGATTTTGTGCCGATGGGGTGAAACAGCATCCGGATTAAAATTCAGCGACCCTCAAAACCACGGAAGCTCTATTTATTTCTTCGTAACCGATTTTATACGAAATTTGATCTTCAAATGCTCTTAAACCTGACGTGATGGGGTGAAATGGATTCCGGGTTCGGATTCAGCGTGTCGAAATACATAAGAATATATGTATGGTGCCTTTGCAAAATACCACTTTTTTTGTATGCCAGTGTAATTATCATCATAGTTATTATTATACACATTCTTGTTAATTAAAATTAACCAGATTGTGATAATTTTGCCCCTTTAAATGTGTTACTGCCAAACGTGGTGTTATTTCTTTCAATGTTATTCTGTCTATACGTAATTCGTTCTTTACAAAATCTACAAAAATTGAGACTTTTATTCTAAGTGAAAATTTAAGACTAGAACACTGTTTATTTAATAGTCATGAGACATAAGAAAATCAAGTCGTGTTCTTTCCTTCAGTTACTCCTTTCTTTCTATGGATGCGTAATAACAGTCATTATGTGTACTTCTCACTATACCGCCTTAGAAGTATATGAAGGACATTAGGAATGTTAGGAAAGGAAAATGAAGGGGAGGAGGATAAAGAGTATGAAAAATCTAAAACATTTTGATTGTAATCAGTGAGAAAGAGAGCGAAGTGTATAAAGAGAGAGAATAAGAGAGGCCGTCCGCTTTAAAGAAGTAACAAATAAAGGGGCTTGCCGAAGAGCGGGGTATGCGGAGAAGAAGAAATGCTTCTTGGAGTCTGGGGAGTGGTGGGATCTCTGATGATCGCCGGGAGGGACAATGTAATTAAATGATCTCTTGGAGCTTGATAATTACCCGAGACTGGACCAGGGAATGTGGGACTCTGCAAAAACTTCGCTAGGCATTCCTAAACCTCGACGTCCTTCCGAGAAGTCTTGGCTTCCTTCCGCACTCGACCAAGCTCGTCCATCACCTCGAGCCACCTAGGGAGGCTCCTTCACGAGCTCATGTCCCCGAAGAACGTGCCTCTAGGACTGCATCCATCTTAGTCACTCAAGGGGCGAACCTTCACGTCTCTCCTTCTTGTACGGCCGCTTCCATGGGCGAACAAAACTACTGTTTCTTCACTGGAAAAGGTGGCCGGGCTTGTTAGTAGTCACTCATTTTTTGTTGTCCTTTGCAAAGTTACTCACACTTTGGATAACTTGAAAAAAGGCTTCAAGTCCTGTCCTTCAGCCCTAATTTTTTGAGTCCTTTAGACATTTTTCGAAAATAAATAACCTGGCACTTCGCTTTATAATATTTTTCACTACAACTTGAACTTTAATTATTTAACCTCTTTCAAATATTGTGAAAATATTTTGTCCGTCTGTACAATTTTCTTCTTCTTTACTTGTAACTCTCGTATAAATACTTGTCGCGGTGTTCCGCTTTATAGCGATGTACACCTTACATTTTATATAGGTAGGTATTACAAACAATACATATACAAACACATACATATATACAAAAATATACACACACACATACACACACACACACACACACACACACACACACACACACACACACACACACACACACACACATATATATACATATCACTAAATTACATTATATCAGCTTATTGTCTATATATTTACATTACATTATGCTTAACACAAGTTTGTTTTTATTATTTACGCACATATACACATACACATATAATATTAGATTACATGATTTTAAATTAAGTTTATTTACATTATGTTTGCACATCAGTCTTTTTACATTTGCATCTTAGGAAAATCAGTATGGATCAGAAGGTATGGAAGAAACAGCAGATTATGCGAAAAACTATACCATGATTCTAATAGCGTTGAAAAATCGTTTACATAGTACAAAAGTACACAACGAAAATGACAATTCGAAGCATGATCGATTATAATCGACGAATAAAATCAACTAACTAATAGACTATATCCTACGGTGAAAGAAAATAAGAAAATTGGCCAATACAAAATCTTGGTGTAGAAAAACCAAATAAAATACAAACTAACAGGAAATGAACCAAATCAGTCCCTAGTGTTGCTAAAGATCTCTTCACAGGTGATGATATGCCCAGTTGGTAATACTTCTGTTTTCAACAGTTTGTGTAGAAAGTTAACCTGAAAGTTTGGCCGCAAAACTCTGCGGAAAGCATAAACGAACAGGAAGCATAAATATTTTCAGCACGATCCTACTATATACAAGCCGGAACGTCTGAACGCACAGGTTGAATACATATAAGATTATTTCATGTGAGATAAGGACACACATATGTTAAACAAGAAAAAATAATAATAATATTCAAAGGAAAGAAAACAAAATAAAGTGACAATAAATAACGCCGCTATATATCCTCTTCTGCATTATCAAGAAAGAATCTTATGGGTAAAAAAAATCAGGAATCTTAGAGATCCTTTTTTGGGGTTTGGATTGAGCGTGACTTTACCTACCTGTAGCATGACTGATGGGGGTTTGGTCCTGACTAATCCTTGAGAAGGACCTACAGGTAGCGGGGCCACCTTCCGTGTCCTGTCTCTGGGGGACTTATGTCCTGGAAGTCGCTCGGTCCTATTTAGCTGGGATTTCTCTTCAAAAGGACACCGAAGGCTTAGGACAAATATTTAAAACAAGGCTCGTCGCCACACCACAACCTACGACTTATGTTATTATACCATTACTGCTGTCCAAACTGTCACTCCAGCCACAATCATACAGGCATATAAGGAGTGATATTGATAGCTTATATAATTTGTTTACAATGATTTTTATTTAATAAATTTTACTATTACCTATTATCCCTGCCTAAAGTTTTGGGTCGATTCCTACTAACAGAAAGTGACTGTTCTTCGGGAAAAAAAGGAAAGAAATCACTCCTATCATGGCTTAAAGAGGATGGCAACCTATTATTGCCATCCCAATAATCTGTGCTATTTATAAAAAGGAAATAAATCACTCCTATCATGGCTTAAAGAGGATGGCAACCTATTATTGCCATCCCAATAATCTGTGCTATTTATAAAAAGGAAAGAAATCACTCCTATCATGGCTTAAAGAGGATGACAACCTATTATTGTCATCCCAATAATCTGTGCTATTTATAAAAAGGAAAGAAATCACTCCTATCATGGCTTAAAGAGGATGACAACCTATTATTGCCATCCCAATAATCTGTGCTATTTATAAAAAGGAAAGAAATCACTCCTATCATGGCTTAAAGAGGATGGCAACCTATTATTGCCATCCCAATAATCTGTGCTATTTATAAAAATGAAAGAAATCACTCCTATCATGGCTTAAAGAGGATGGCAACCTATTATTCCCATCCCAATAATCTGTGCTATTTATAAAAAGGAAAGAAATCACTCCTATCATGGCTTAAAGAGGATGGCAACCTATTATTGCCATCCCAATAATCTGTGCTATTTATAAAAAGGAAATAAATCACTCCTATCATGGCTTAAAGAGGATGGCAACCTATTATTGCCATCCCAATAATCTGTGCTATTTATAAAAAGGAAAGAAATCACTCCTATCATGGCTTAAAGAGGATGACAACCTATTATTGTCATCCCAATAATCTGTGCTATTTATAAAAAGGAAAGAAATCACTCCTATCATGGCTTAAAGAGGA
The DNA here is from genome assembly GCA_946811695.1 of Gonocerus acuteangulatus. Classification (NCBI taxonomy): domain Eukaryota; kingdom Metazoa; phylum Arthropoda; class Insecta; order Hemiptera; family Coreidae; genus Gonocerus; species Gonocerus acuteangulatus. The sequence continues at coordinate 99,354,073 of OX328124.1, read as the reverse complement.
TGACAACCTATTATTGCCATCCCAATAATCTGTGCTATTTATCAAAAGGAAAGAAATCACTCCTATCATGGCTTAAAGAGGATGGCAACCTATTATTGCCATCCCAATAATCTGTGCTATTTATAAAAATGAAAGAAATCACTCCTATCATGGCTTAAAGAGGATGGCAACCTATTATTCCCATCCCAATAATCTGTGCTATTTATAAAAAGGAAAGAAATCACTCCTATCATGGCTTAAAGAGGATGGCAACCTATTATTGCCATCCCAATAATCTGTGCTATTTATAAAAAGGAAATAAATCACTCCTATCATGGCTTAAAGAGGATGGCAACCTATTATTGCCATCCCAATAATCTGTGCTATTTATAAAAAGGAAAGAAATCACTCCTATCATGGCTTAAAGAGGATGACAACCTATTATTCCCATCCCAATAATCTGTGCTATTTATAAAAAGGAAAGAAATCACTCCTATCATGGCTTAAAGAGGATGACAACCTATTATTGCCATCCCAATAATCTGTGCTATTTATAAAAAGGAAAGAAATCACTCCTATCATGGCTTAAAGAGGATGGCAACCTATTATTGCCATCCCAATAATCTGTGCTATTTATAAAAATGAAAGAAATCACTCCTATCATGGCTTAAAGAGGATGGCAACCTATTATTCCCATCCCAATAATCTGTGCTATTTATAAAAAGGAAAGAAATCACTCCTATCATGGCTTAAAGAGGATGGCAACCTATTATTGTCATCTCAATAATCTGTGCTATTTATAAAAATGAAAGAAATCACTCCTATCATGGCTTAAAGAGGATGGCAACCTATTATTCCCATCCCAATAATCTGTGCTATTTATAAAAAGGAAAGAAATCATTCCTATCATGGCTTAAAGAGGATGGCAACCTATTATTGCCATCCCAATAATCTGTGCTACTTATAAAAAGGAAAGAAATCACTCCTATCATGGCTTAAAGAGGATGGCAACCTATTATTGCCATCCCACTAATCTGTGCTATTTATAAAAAGGAAAGAAATCACTCCTATCATGGCTTAAAGAGGATGGCAACCTATTATTGCCATCCCAATAATCTGTGCTATTTATAAAAAGTCCGTCACGCAGAAGCTGCATAACTAAGCACTTTCCTCAGAATTTGGGTAGTGTAGACTGCTTTCCAGAACAATTTGCTTAAAATATCCTACATAAATAAAATAAAAAAGTGAATAGTTCTCATTTTGTAATGAGTAACTGATCAATTATTAATTTGCATCCAGAGTTATGTTTACACATGGTACCTACTACACTACGTAATAAATACAAAAATCCTCATATTATCGTATTTTGATCTAACGCAGGAACAGGATACAGTCACTCTAGTGGTAGAAAGCGCTCCTTGCGGCGGCTTTGTGAACCTACGTCTGCCGGCTTTTCTATTCAAATATATTACAAATTAAACCCCCGCTTTCCGATTGACCGATTCAGCTCATTTTTACAACACTTCTTTCTCATGAGTTACCCACGACGTATACAGACAGCGTTTCGTTACAATACAGCAGAAATTACGACCGGTATGAGTATATTAGGAATTTGGGTCCGGAGTAAACCCCCCCTTCTAATGAACCGATTTAGTTTCTTTTTACAACACATATTTACCTGTAGATTACCACTACGAATACCGAGTTTCGTCGAAATATACCAAAAATCACGGCTGGTAGTGGCGAATTGGTATTGTGGGTCCGGAGTAAACCCCCCCTCCTAATGAACCGATTTAGTTCATTTTTATATCTCACTTTTCTCTCTATATTAACACTACGAATACCAAGTTTCGTTGAAATATAACAAATATTACGGCTGACAGAGTCAAATAAGTGTTTTGGGTTCGGGGTAAACCCCCCCTTCCGGTGGACCGACTTTGGTGGTTAACGAACTCGTTCAATCGTTTGCTAATTGAATGCTATATACCAAGTTTCGTGACGAAAAAACAAAAACTCTGGCCGCTATCGTGTTAACAGACACACACACATATATATATATATATATATATATATATATATATATATATATATATATGCATATATATATATATATATATATAGATATATATAAATTTTAATGGGGGTCATTTTCGGTGTCTACTAGGTAGGATCGATAAAGATTTGAAGAAATTTGTCAAAAATTCCGTCATGAGTCCAACCTCAATAGCTACTTTCCTTCGGAGGAAAGTGCTAAAAGGAAAGAAATCACTCCTATCATGGCTTAAAGAGGATGGCAACCTATTATTGCCATCCCAATAATCTGTGCTATTTATAAAAGTCCGTCACGCAGGAGCTGCATAACTAAGCACTTTCCTCAGAATTTGGGTAGTGTAGACTGCTTTCCAGAACAATTTGCTTAAAATATCCTACATAAATAAAATAAAAACGTGAATAGTTCTCATTTTGTAATGAGTAACTGATCAACTACGTAATAAATACAAAAATCCTCATATTATCGTATTTTGATCTAACGCAGGAACAGGATACAGTCACTCTAGTGGTAGAAAGCGCTCCTTGCGGCGGCTTTGTGAACCTACGTCTGCCGGCTTTTCTATTCAAATATATTACAAATTAAACCCCCGCTTTCCGATTGACCGATTCAGCTCATTTTTACAACACTTCTTTCTCATGAGTTACCCACGACGTATACCGCGTTTCGTTAAAATACAGCAGAAATTACGACCGGTATGAGTATATTAGGAATTTGGGTCCGGAGTAAACCCCCCCTTCTAATGAACCGATTTAGTTTATTTTTACAACACATATTTACCTGTGGATTAGCACTACGAATACCGAGTTTCGTCGAAATATACCAAAAATCACGGCTGGTAGTGGCGAATTGGTATTGTGGGTCCGGAGTAAACCTCCCCTTCTAATGAACCGATTTAGTTCATTTTTATATCTCACTTTTCTCTCTATATTACCACTACGAATACCAAGTTTCGTTGAAATATAACAAATATTACGGCTGACATAGTCAAATAAGTGTTTTGGGTTCGGGGTAAACCCCCCCTTCCGATGGACCGACTTTAGTGGTTAACGAACTCGTTCAATCGTTTGCTAATTGAATGCTATATACCAAGTTTCGTGACGAAAAAACAAAAACTCTGGCCGCTATCGTGTTAACAGACACATATATATATATGCATATATATATATATATATATATATATATATATATATATATATATATATATAGATATATATAAATTTTAACGGGGGTCATTCTTGGTGTCTACTAGGTAGGATCGATAAAGATTTGAAGAAATTTTTCAAAAATTCCGTCATGAGTCCAACCTCAATAGCTACTTTCCTTCGGAGGAAAGTGCTAAAAGGAAAGAAATCACTCCTAACATGGCTTAAAGAGGATGGCAACCTATTATTGCCATCCCAATAATCTGTGCTATTTATAAAAAGGAAAGAAATCACTCCTATCATGGCTTAAAGAGGATGGCAACCTATTATTGCCATCCCAATAATCTGTGCTATTTATAAAACGTCCTATGAATTTATTTTACTCCTTCTTTTATTCTCCTTATTTTCTGTTCTTATTTGTATTCATTATTTTTTTTATATAAAAAGATAGCAATTGTGGTCGGAAATATGATAAAATAATCAGGCTTGATCAAATGTTAACTAGATAAGTTTAAAAGGCTAAAGAGCCTCAGCTGAAATGATATGAGCTTTTCTATTAAGAATAAAGACTTCTTCGAACTAGAAGATTAAACTTCTAAAGAACAAGTTGCTTGCAACAAATAGATAAGATTAATAGATCTGTGCAAACCAAATTTCATAAAACTTTAGTTTCTTTTATTTCAGAAAAAAAGGTTTACAAGAAAAATCGTTAAATCGGTTTCACGTTGCTTTAGTTTAACGTTTTATCAGCCCTTGTGCACTCTTTTTAATTATCTGCAGGTGAAAGAAGAAATTAAAAAGTGGCCTCTACATCCTAAAAATTCCTTAAATTCATCAGGAACTCTGCTTTGTTCGCGAGCTTCTACAAAATAGCTGTGTTGCCGATCTCTGATCAACGGGTGAACCTAATACTTGCGGTTTTTTTTCTTATTTCTTAGCCACCGTCACAACACAAGCGCATCGTTGACAGAATCCAACATTAAACTGATGGAAACCTGTGTGTACGTTTCAATGAAACCGTTTTCTTGAAACCCATTACATGAAACAAATTTCTCCAGTTTGCAAAGTGCATTAGAGGATTTCTTTTTTTTTTTCAGTATTAAGAAATCAGGAAAACTGTAACGTACCATACTAAATAATATACTTGTCAATAGCGAATAGCATAGTTAAAACGTAATAGGATACAAAGCATTAACAAAAAATTTCACTTCCCAAAATTTCCCCTGTCGCTTACCTATAAAGGCAAAATCAGGCCTCCACTTGCTGTCATTCTACAGGTGAGTAAATGATGACGTAGAAATGTCTCGGAGAATTACGATTATGCGAAAGCATGTAGAGACAAGAAACCGATCTGAATCAGACATGAGATGCCGTATAGATTCCAAACACGGCGAGCTATGGACAAGCCCAACTCCTCACAATGATCTATACAGGTCGATTTCAAGAAAGAATCTGACCCGGACGGCATTTAAATCACACATCACCGCTGTTTTACTTTTCATAAATAATGGAGGATGGAAGGAGTCACTCGTTGCCCGTCCTATGTTCTACCATATTCAGGACGAGATAACATTAAGGATTTTATTTTTTTCAAGATAAGCCATCTCTTGACTCGGGGATGAGTTCTCGAGGACCCGCTCATTTGAATGACTAGTTCACAAACTGATTACATTTATCTATGAAAACTCTTATTTCAATGCTTTGCTTCTATTAGTGTTACGAGAGTAAAGTAGTGTAATTCATAGCAAATCACAAGGATCACAACCGGTTTTGAGCAATAAAAAGCAAATACAACAGAAAAACAAATAATCCAAAATAGGATCTTATAGCCAAATTATAAATTTACAGATATTCGACTCAGTTTCATTTCCGAAAATACCATTGCTGAAAAACAAGGGACTTTTCCTTTAATATCCTCATCTCTAAATAAATCTAAAAATAAAAACATGCTCTTAAAAAAGGAAATTTATGTATTTTTAAAAGGGGAAATAACTGTCATTCTAATGTCCTGAGTTTAGAAATGTCTTCCAATATTACCTGAAAAAGGTCTTTGTTTTTATTTCTGTTTCTCCCCAAAAATTCACAGAGATAGGAATCAATCAATTTGATTCATTAGAGTTACAGTTAATAAATGTAATCATTTTTTTAAAACATATTTATGATAAATATAGATGCGGGTATTAGACGAAAAATACCCTAAAACGAAGCAATGGTAGGGCATTTGTAACACAATCTAATATGGGTTCATTACAATAAATGAATTTTAAACACATTTCAGAAATAACTTTGAATTATAAATAGACGGTTTGTAAGAGCAGCAAGAATCTTCCTAGAAAAATCTTCGGATGGAATGGTTTGTCGTTGTGTTCTGGAAGATTCGCCTCTCACAACTGAGATTTTTTTTTTCTCTTAGCAAAATTTTTTCTCTTGTAGCTTAATAAGCGAGAAAGCAAAAAAGAACATTAAGTGTAATCAGCTAGATACTGAAAAGATAGATCCTGTTTTTAAACCGAGCTAGATGCACACCTTAAGGGGAGTAACTAAAGAATTCAATTGTGGAAGATAGACTAGACAAAACTTCTAGGACTTCCCAAGTTTTGTGGCAAAAAGGGGCCATATTTTCACTTTTTCGCAGCGTTAATCTATTTCGATGTTTGAATTTCGCTAACTGTATTTACCGAACATTCTTCCCTTAAAATCATGAAAAGAATCTTGGTGGCTATAACAGATACACATGTTGTTACATATGACTCAAACACATGACTGATTTGTGATGACTTTTTGAGAAAAATGTATTAAATATTCATTATATTAGACTAGAAAAAGACAATCTATTAAGATATAATTCACATGATAACACAACATCTTTAAACATATATATATATATATATATATATATATATATATATATATATATATATGTATATATATATTTAAATGATTAAGGAGATATATTTTCTGGATCTCATAATATTCTAATATCAGAATAAACTGTACCTGATGGCGTATTTACATTAAGTATTGTAATCAACCAAACCTCGGTGGATTAAGCAGAGCTGAAAAGTTCAAGTTTTTCAGCTCACCCTTTGAAAAAGGCTAATTTTGAATATTTTCTACAACATCACAGGTGACAATTAGAAAATTTACAATTACTTTAAGATTGTTAAGCACAATTTCTATATTTTGTTGGTGCTTACTCTTATATTTTTCTTCTTGTCACTACGAATATACTGTTCCTCTTCTGAATTATACAGAAGAGAACTGTTCCTTACAATCTTGGTGTCTGATACATAGGAATATTTGAAGAAATTTGTAAATTTTAATTTCCTTTGGAATGTACTGAAAAAGGCATTAATAAATTACGTCACTTTACTTCGTATACCAAAAATTATTTAAACCTCTGAAATTTGAAATATAACAAACAAAAAAAAAAAAAGTAAGTACATATATGAGGAAGCAGATAGACTTAATACATTCTAATGTAGATGTTTCTTTTTATGAATCTTTCTTTCATGCACACACTTTATGTCAATACCCCTCCATGAAATCTGGGATAATGTTCATCCGAGCTAAGATTATATGTTAGATACTACAGTACAGGAAAGATGTTAGGATGAAGAATTGGTTGTTCATCACAGAGTGTAGGTTGGAGTGACGTACCGGCCTTCTTGGTACTTCCACAGGAGATTGATATAGTACAGGAATTACCTTACTATGCCTCTCATTACACCTGCTTCAAAATAACGGTGAGCAGGTACTTCACAGTATTAACATTCTTATATACCTTTATTACATGCTTTAGCTGTCAGCTGGACGGCAGGTTCGGATAATGTAATGTGAAGCATAATCTAAGAATGAGGTCAATCTATAAACTACTTTTCTGACCTATTATCCAATTTTGGATGAAACAGTTAGGTCACCTAGTTAAGGAGTAATACTACCTTGTGCGATCAAAAGCAAAGTCATTTACTTGAATTTATAAATAACAAATTAAGAGGTGCTAATGACCCTGGCAGTCGGAGCCAGATAATATTTGATAAATAAAAAAAATAAAAAAAAAAAATCAATATTTTTCAAATCTTAATATTAAAAGTTTTATATGGGATGCTAAAGTATCTAAAAAAAGTTTCAATTCTTTGAAAAAATTGGCCTGACGAACGAAAATCTTATTTTTTTAAATATTCTATTAAAACATCCGTCGATAATTGGTCATAAAATCGTTATAACTCAATGAATCTCTACGTACTTTACTAGCAAATATCATGAGGAAGCTGTAGTTAAAATTTGAAGTTGATCGGGCAAAAATTGAATACGCCAGGGTATTCGCCGATTTGAAAAAAATAGTTGAAAACGACTTTAAAGTTTAATGTTCTGAAATGATCATTTGTTTCCTGTTTAATTTTTTATTCATACTTTCTTGTAATAAAAATTAAAAAAAGGATTTAAATTTTAAAATGCATTATTTATTTACTTTGTGAAATTATATTTAATGAAAGTAATCAAACAGATGTAAATAAAGTATTAAACCATTAAATACCATGATCCCCAATTGGGGATTATCAGTTTTATTTATTATTGAGGGGGGAGAAGTCACTATTTAGGTATCCTCGAGGAAATATTATCTTTGTTGAAGCCTTCGTTTATAGTATCCACCAACAGTTTTCATATAAGTGTGTTATTCTTGTGATTATTATCAAGAAAAGACCAAAAAGCCAAGGTATGTCGTACAGACCAAATATACAGTTTTATAATTGATTCTATAATAATTATAAAAAGACTTATATTCAAATAAGCCTGCATGATGTTAGCACATATATCTATGATTGTAATATAGTTTTTAATTTTTCTCTAACAATTTTATGAATTGATTTATCCACGATCTTATAGAGGTACCCATTTGGGGATCATGGTACCATAGGTTGTCTTTTCTTTTTATAATGGCAGCTAAGCAATTTTGAACAATGGTCGAATTGGAGGGAGTATTGCATGATCCAAATTTTTTATTACAATTTGATGATGATGATGCGGACTCAACTATTGATATTGTGGAACTTCCGCCTGATAATGTGGATATTGTGGAACTACCTCCTTATAATGTGGATATTGTGGAACTACCGCCTGATAATGTGGATATTGTGGAACTATCGCCTGATAATTTGGATATTGTGGAACTACCGCCTGATAATGTGGATATTGTGGAACTACCGCCTGATAATGTGGATATTGTGGAAATATCGCCTGATAATGTGGATATTGTGGAACTACCGCCTGATAATGCGGATATTGTGGAACTACCGCCTGATAATGTGGGTATTGTGGAACTACCTCCTCATAATGTGGATATTGTGGAACTTCCGCCTGATAATGTGGATATTGTGGAACTACCTCCTTATAATGTGGATATTGTGGAACTACCGCCTGATAATGTGGATATTGTGGAACTACCGCCTGATAATGTGGATATTGTGGAACTACCTCCTGATAATGTGGATATTGTGGAACTACCGCCTGATAATGTGGATATTGTGGAACTACCTCCTGATAATGTGGATATTGTGGAACAACCGCCTGATAATGTGGATATTGTGGAACTACCGCCTGATAATGTGGATATTGTTACTGACGAAGAAGATATAGATGAAAATGATCTGGAATCTTCATATGTTACAGAAGTACCTGGACACTTAGAAGAGTGAAGAGATTTTCTACACAATCTACAGGAAAAATAACAATAGACCAACCAAACTGCATCGCTCAATATAACAAATATATAGGTGGCGTAAATAAAATTGACTGGCTGGTGAATAAGTACCGTGTAAAACTCCGTGGGAAGAAATGGTACTTCTCTATCTTTACAAACATATAGGACATAGATATTATGAATACTCATATTTTATATTGCCTTGCAAGCGGATCAATTTCTCTTCTGGAATTCAAAAGGAAAATTCCCCTGGTTAACCTGACCTTGCCATCTATTTCATCTATTTCGAGACCATACTACTTAGTTATCATCAAAACGAGTTCCTGTTGAGGACAGAAGACAAACAGGGCACTTCTTGGAAAGGACATATATGAAGGTAAACAAAGGAAATGTGGAGTTTGCAAAAAGAATATAAAAAAGTAATGCCCACAATGCAATATTGCTCTTCATGTAGAATGCATGAAACTGTGGCACACTTCATATAAAATAGTATTTTTACATTTCATGTTTTTAAAATTATGTCTATTAATGCTTTTTATAATTACTTAAATATGTGAATATTTATATTAAATTTATTTTAAAATGTATTTTTATTTTATTTATTGACCCCTTATGAGCCATGATCCCCAAATGGGACTTCATCAAAACTTACATGATTCATGCCTTGTAAAGCATTATTTTCACATATTCAATAGTTTTACGTAATTTCAGAAACAATTTAATCAAATAATCAAAGAAAATAAAAAAAATTGGTACTTAATGGGTTAAAATATATAAAGTAAACAAAAATAAAGTATATAAAGATAAAAAAACGTACGGAAAATTAGGTATGGAATTTATTAAAAAAAAAAAACAAAAAAAACTTAACGATTAGGGACCAATCGAAGCTCGCTCAAAAATTATTTTCAACTTAGGAAAATTGTCCCCCCCCCCCTATTTAAAAAACTTTTCTTTACATAAAGGCTCTTGGATATCATTTCTGATTAGTTAAGGAAGAATTTTAGCCCATAAGAAAAACTGATAAAAAAAAAGTCTTAAAACCCCTTAAGTACGCAGAGAAGAATTCACATCGTAATCTCGAAAGACTACTGTACGGAAACAAATACTTTTGACTCACAGGAACTGCTTTCTCTTAGTTTGTTTCGAAATAATACTTTTGACTTCCGTGATTTGTAAAGCCTAGATTATAAACTTTTACGCTTTCGCCTTCGATTCCAAAACTAAGGAGAGTTAGAACCTGATTATTAGGATATTATTTAGGTTTAAAGATAATAACTTTCCACTTACTACGATTTCGCAACATCATTTAAGCTGTAGGAAAGTATACGAAAAGTCCGACTGATTGGAACATCCTATTGTCATTTGGAAAGCTTAGAATAAAAATAGGAAATGTTTTGTATTGATCATTCCTGAAATAGGTAAGATCCTACAACAATTAAATCTCAAATAAAAGGAAGATTTTGGGTGCCACAATGCACAAGAAACTGACTATTATCCTAAGGGGAAATTACTTACTCCCCTTCTCAACTTACTGTCTCCTTTAATTAACTTATTTTACAAACAAATCTGAAAAACAATAGCAACCAATTAAAAACTGACAAAACAGACTCTATAGATTTTTAAGAACCGATTTTTATGAATTTCAAAGAAAATTGCATAAGGAAATTTATTACGCTTTCCAAAAGATACCTTATTTATCTCCTGAATACTGGGTTCAAAATATCTGTATATGTGTACCTAGAAGACTACCAGTATATTATCGAGCAACAAATTCTTGAACACGAATTTTTTGGCACGAACTTTCCAGAAAAAAACAGGATTCGAGTGGGCGATTTTATTTATTTTTTAAGGGCGCTGACGTCAGGGCAATTAGCCATCCATGGTGCAGCTGTGAATTTTCTCAACGGACCCTGAAATTAGAAAACCCTTCTGCAGGCGGGACTCGAACCCTCGCCCCCGCATGAGAATTCAAAGCGTTACCAACTAGAATATGGTCAGACCCGACTTCTGCAGATAAAGAAACTTCTGTTTTAATTTTAAACGCATTGTTTTTTTTTTTCAATTTCATAAAAATTGGATTACTTTTAATGACTGAATCTGCCACGGTATTTCTTGCAGTACATTATCGTTACGCAGTGTAGTATCCTCCAATTTTAACAATAAATTCACTAATTTCTTTACCTTGTTAGATTGAGTGTAAGAACTAAATAATTTTCTTGTCTCATATATCACTTAATACTCACATTCATTGCAAAATTCAATATTTCAAACACATTTTTATATTCCCTAGCGAATATAACAATAGTATCAAGGCTGATAGTACATTTTAATAACAATTTATTTTTATAAAAACGTGCAGTTTGAACGACCCGATAGAGTGCGGGGAAAAAGTACTACCTGCTAGGCTAAGTGTGAAGGAACATTTTTAAATTTTATTTTAATGGGGCTTAAATGTTTGAACGTTAGCCCAAAGTGAGACAATAACATTATGTTTTAGATGAGCTTATAGTTTGTCTTTTCTAAAGTATTTAGCCTGTTGAATTCTCATATTCATCCCCAGGCTATGAGAAGTATTTCCGGCGGATGTTGGTGTCACGTCGCGGCCATTTTCACACAGGAAGGCCTTTTTCTAAAACTCCAGTCATAAATAAAGCATTCCATGGAAATAGTGATGTCACTAGCCTCATTCGACGGCTTTACCTGAATCACAATTTTTTATTAATTTATTCTGTGTCCTTTATTTATGTGATGCATGTTAGTGAGCTTTTTTTTTTTCTTTTAATACTTCCTTGATTCCAATCATAACTAATGTTTAAATATCTAAGTTTGGATGAATGTCAAACATCTAGAAAAAGTTTCAACTGAGTACATTTTAACTAACCAAACCGAAAATGTTTGGAGGCCCGGTGGCTGTGAGTGCACTCCATTCCCAGTGAGTGGGTTGGATTCCCACAAGGGGTGGTCGATTTTCTTCGAAAAAAATAAAAGCCATTTACTCCATCCTTGCTAGAAAACAGTGGCAACCTGTAGATAACCCATCCTAAAATTCGTTATCAATAATAAATGGACGTTAAAATTTAAATAAATTAATAAACCGAAAATTAGTTAGGAATACCAGTTGCATTCACTATTCTCAAAAAGGGCTACAGTTATAGCGTTTAAAATGGTTTATTTTTCCGACCCCAAAAATTATATTAAAAAATTCCGACTCGTAGGACCAATCTCACATCTAAGCGCGTATCCGTTTTTATCCCTAGTGTCATTTAGAATGCATAAAATAGAACAGTTATTGTTTTCTCTGGTGAAAAAGATAAACACATCTAAAACTGTAAAATGAAATCTCAAAGTGAAGCAAGATCTTAGGCGCCACAATAGGAAATTGATAGTATCCCTGGCGGAACTTATTTATTTTAAGCACCGATTTCTCCGCAAAGATCGCTTTATCAAAAATAGAACCATATTTGTACGGAATGTGAATAGACATTTTACCTTTCCCAATCCGTTTTTATATATAAGGAAAATCTAAATATCCCAGGTTTTCCCTCACTTTCCTTGACGTTGGTTATAGATGTGGTCTTGGAAATAGGTTCATTAGAGTACCCACGTCTAATTGCCTGTGCCTGAAAGCCTACTAACGCAAAAACGTAAGCGTTGCAAATTGTTTGTCTTGAAAATTTGGCAGAGAGAACCATGTTCTGGTGGACGGATCCTGACGCTTAACGAACCTTTGAAATCATCAAGAGTTTTTCTACCAAATTTTATTAAAATCGTTAAATTTTTAAGACAGCTAGAGAGTGAAAATACAAATGTATATATGCCACACCCTGTGCGCTGGGCCTTAGATAGATTTGCTCAGAACAGGAAGATTCTGGTAAGTTAAGGTACTGAGAAGAAAGAGATGAAATCAATGGAAGAGACTGCAGGGCGCCTACCTGACTACCTGCCTCATGTTTCCAGCCCATTTACAAAGGATCCTCTATGTATAGGCACCCATTTCAGAGATACCCTCATCAAAACAGACTAAAATTTAGAGATTTTTAGAGACCTATGTCAGTCCTATTAACAAATAAACATTATTTATTTACTTGGTATTGTTTATGTCTACTATAGCACTTATGCCTACTGAAGCAGATATGCCTTTAAGAAACTAATAATTATTATTTAAAGAATGTAACATAAAAGCCTCTTAGATCCCGATGCCTGACCAAGTCTTGACGAAGTAGCTTTGGTTTTATGATATGGTCTCCAAAATGTCTAAAATGCATAATACGCTTAAGAAAGTCACCATCTCGTTGGTTTTGAGCTATAAGAAGTCATGTTGAGCATTTCTTTAATCATAGCATTTTCTTCATGACCGCCAATGTTCAGAGAGGCAGATGTGTGTTAAAAAAGTAATTTTTAGGGGTTTTCCATAAAGATGTCAATTGTTAAGAAAAAAACTTATAAATCCTATATTAGCGTTTGCGACCAATTGTTGGAGAACGATAGATTAGAAATTAATTTGATTGTAGTTGATTCTTGAAAGCCTTCGGATCCATTTTCGATTTAATGCATGCATCCCTATTATCAAGCCAATCCTTGCTTCAAGCGAGGAGGTCCTTGAATCTAGAAGCTAGGAACAATATACAGTGGAACATGGATAATTCGAACTTCGATAATTCGAAATCGTCTTTAATTAAAATATTTCTCTCGGTCCCTAGAATTTAGGGCATAAACAATGTAAAAAAATCTTGGTTAATTCGAATAAAATTTTGGATAATTCGAATTTTTGACGGGTCTGTACCTCGAATGGGAAGTGGACAGAGAGGCGGTCGATCTTAAATCTTGTGAAAATATTCTAACATCTGGAAAAGCGGATAATAAGATACGGATGTAGGGGTTCCGGAACAAGAATACCGGTGGTCTCATACTCTAGTTCTTGGACTCTAGCGAGTTCTGCAAAGTGGTGGGTCGCGCTTCCTCCCTTCCGAGGTTTGTTTATCCTAGAATTCCCTCCCAACATCCCTCAAATCTTCATTTCTTATTCAGTTAAAAATCAGTCAGCGCCTAGATCTGTTGTATTTTGTTGTTGTTGTTTGTGCCTTGAATTTCTGGTGTACAGTGCAGTTCTGTGAGTTGTTGATTTAAAATGTCGAAGCCTAGAAGTTATAAAACTTTAACGTTGTCAGAGAAAACAGCTGCGATTAAAGAAGTTGAAACAGGATTTCAAAAAAAATCTGAAATTGCCAAGGACTTTGGAATTCCTCCTAACACTTTACCAACTTACCTGAAAAATAAAGAAAAAATTCTTTCCTATGAAAATGACTTTTTTTTCTAAACAATAGATGCTTATTTTTATTTTTTTGATAAATTATTTATTACTTTTGTACGTAATCATCAATTCACGAAATGTTTGTTGTTCTTTAAATTAAACGCATTTTTTTTTAAATTAAAAAATGTGAAAATATGAAGTTCGATTTTTTCCCCTTTATTTTCGAATTTTGGATAATTCGAACTTTTTTACCGGTCCCTAGGGGTCCGAATTATCCAAGTTCTACAGTATAGATATTCGAAATCCCGGAAAATATTTTATCAAGGATAAAGTAAGATACCATGATTTTTATTCCTATGATGTTATTTTCCTACAATTTTATTAATCACAAAAAGACTGGCAAAATTCAAATAATAATAAAGAAATATATCATAAGAAAATGGAATTGGATATTGCCAAAAAAAAAAAAAAAAAAAAAAAAAAAAAACTGAAATCGTTACATATTCTGCAAAACTATTGGCTGTTAATGTTTACGTTAGAGATAATTAGTACAACATTTAAACTAATCGAATACTTTGTTTTTCTAACTCAAGGAATCAAGGAACTCAAGATGGCTGCCGTTCCGGGAAACCAAGAGGTAAAGTCTCTCCTCTCTTCAGGATTCCCGTGTAATTAGAAATAAAAACGATTAATTGCTTTTAATGTGTCAGGTCCACCGCGGCGTATCTGAAAAGGTAAAAAAATGACAGCCGTCTTGCGTTGGTCCCATATAGCCCGCCGTGCTCAATAAGAACAAGAGCGCCGGGGTTGGAAGCCCATCAAGAACGCTAGGTATTTTTTCGTTTGAAGAAGCGCTATCCCGAGGTCGAAGAGAAGTTTAATACCTATTTGCTCGACCGATTGTTC
This sequence comes from Gonocerus acuteangulatus, assembly GCA_946811695.1. NCBI lineage: Eukaryota > Metazoa > Arthropoda > Insecta > Hemiptera > Coreidae > Gonocerus > Gonocerus acuteangulatus. Next base: position 99,339,041 of record OX328124.1, on the reverse strand, counting down.
CAGACGACAGTAAATACTGACAAGTGTTTTTTTTTGTCCACTTTATGTGGCAATAATAACCACAGTGGTGCCTTACAGGTATATCAAACACGATTAAAGACAAACTTTAGGAGAGATAGTTCAATTGTAAGAAATAGTAAAAAAATAAAAACAAAGGCTACAGATCTTTAGTGACGGATGTCTGACATAACTTATACAGTCAAGGATCATATAATTTGCAATAAATATCAGTGTTGGATTACTAAATGAAACGGTAATTTCAAGATCAAATTCAATGATGACTACTGATAGCTCTGTCAGGGGTCTTTCCCTGATCAATTGGCACAACGTTTTGTCAACGGTGTTTTAGGAATAAGGAGAGTGCCACTAGTACCACAGTAGATTGATTTGAAATCTTCAAGCACGGCTTGGGGTCGTAAGATTTGGTTTCTTTCAACAAATAACATATAATATTATGAAGTGCTCTGATAACATGAGATGTAGAGCGATGTTAGTAGGCGTATTAGAGAAAAACATTATTCATTCTATTTTTGAGTCCGTTGGTCATAAAGAAGTTGGAGTTACCCAACATTTTTATTTAAGGATTTTAGGTTTAATGCTGAATAACAACATGTATAATGAATATATAAAATAAAAAACAGTTTTATTAGTAATAGCCCAATTGTTGATACACCGTTAAGTAAAAAAAAAAAAATAATAATTTAAAAAAATTAACATTGAAAAGACTTACCAACAATCATAAAACAAATTGAAGTCGAATCTGCCCTAACCAACGTGACACTTGAAATACACGAAATGTAACTGATTGCCAGTTGAAATTTGTAAGCTTTTTCTCGGTTAACGAATTGAGAAGTAAGGGATAGTCAAACTCCGACGCATATTCGGGCCCGGAACACAGCGACACTACTCCGACTATGCATAGGACCTGGCCGTTAATATGTTAAGTTGTACTACCTAACGGGTTATATAATATTCGGTCGGTAAAGAGAGAATGACTTCGAGCTACGTAATAAACTTCATCAGGTTTATCGGTAAGATTGATTAGAAAAATATTAATAAAAAATCTTATTATGATATATTTCGTCTTTGGAATTATATCTTTTGCGCATATTGATGATTGTAGATGGAATGAAGTATATATATATATATATATATATATATATATATAAAATTCTCGTGCCACAGTGTTTGTGACCATACTCCTCCGAAACGGCTTGACCGTTTTTTGTGAAATTTCGTAAGTATATTCGGTAGGACTGAGAATATGATGTTACCTTTTTTTATACCCCTAAGTGATAAGGGCGTTTCTCCCCAAAAAATTTTTTTTTTGTTTTTGGACAAAATGTTTTATTTATTTAATTATATTTTTATTTTTTTTTTAGGATTTGGCACTAAAATGTACATACAACCCTAAATTTTCACTGTTCTACCACCAATTCCCATGTTTTAATAGCGATATTAGTACTTCAATTATTTTCAATCCTTGGTGGTCGATAACTGATCAATTATCACACGATCAGTTATTCACGCCGGGCGTCAACCGGTGTCACTTCTCGCCAAGTAAGCAGCACGGAGAAAGGACGTGAACGTAACCGCTCTACTGTCTTTCTCACACAATAACTCCCTAAACAGTCTTCGTCCATTATTATTCCCATAGATGTGCTGATTGAAATCAAACGCGTTCAATTTCCAATTAGATTGGCATTCGCAATGACAATCAATAAGATGCAAGGCCAAACGTTGTCTGTTTGTGGCTTTGATTTGAGCACCACGTTTTTCATATATATATATATATATATATATATATATATATATATATATATATATATATATATATATATATATATAATAAGAATGCGAAAAAGGCAAGCTATTGGTGAAGGAAAGTCAAGACGGAGCCCTCACAGTACATAAAGACAACTTCAGATAGCTGTCCAGATCTTATCACTTCAAGGACACTAGCTCTGACTCCTCATTTCACATTTAATCACCTTCAGAGCCGGTTCAGTCACCGGCAGTAACATAAGTCCAAAATATGGAAAATCTCGGCGACATTCGAGGTATTTCTTAACTCTCTCTTCGGTTCGACCATCGCCATTTCTTCAAGGGCATTCAGAAATAATCTTGATCTTAAAACTCCAGTTATTTATAAGCAGTAATTTAACTTCAATTTTTTCGAAAGAAATCTGTTGAAATGTTCTTTTATGTTGCAATGCTGATTCACATGTAGTATATTTTATTAAATCTTAAATTTTACAGCTTTTTTTAATTAATTATCTTGTCCATTTAATTTGAATTTTACTACCAGATGTAAGAGAACTGATAGAATGTAGGAACACTTTTACATATAGTTGTATGTATAAATTATTCAGCACTAGCATTAGGTACTAAGGAATTAAAAGTTAGCGTAGACAAAAATTACCTGAATAAAAAAAATATCATTGGCAGTTTTGTTCTGCTAATTTTTTAATATAAATGCGATTCTAGGATACAGAGAGGAAACAAAATTAATAATAATCGGAGGAAGAGATTGTAGCCATTCCATCATAATAGTCAATACCATGTAATTTCTAAAAATGATGGAAATAATCGCAAGGTAAATAAAATGTCACAATACATTTTAACTATATTTGTTTCTGACTTAATAATAATAAGCTGAACCCGGGGTCTCCCGTGGTCTAGTGGTTAGCGCCTTAGATTCATAAGCGGGAGATGGTGGGTTCCATCCTCACCGGCGCACAAGGGCAAAAATCCACATTTAGGGCGACAAAATTATTTTTTTGTGTTTTTCAATATTTTTGAGGTCACTGAGATAGGGAAAAATATTTAAAAAAATCGTTGACCCGTAGTAGATCCAACAAACAAATGTTGTAGACACAAATTTTTTGACATAATAGATAAAATTGGGAAAACATTTTGTAAATCTATGGAACATTTAAGTAGTACCTTTTTGCATCTATTATTTATATAAACATAATACATATATTCATAAAAAATAATACATAGGCTATAATTCGAAAATAAATAACAAAAGTAGACTAACAACTTGAAGAAAAAAGTAATTGTACTGACTTGTTTTGTTTTTTTTAATAATAACAAATATATACAATTATATTATGCACTAAAAACGAATTATCCATCAATTATCGTCTGATTTAATACTGCTACATCCTTCAGCATTTGGAACTTTTTTTTAAACCTTACTGAAACTTGAGTAATCAACAAAATATGAACAATCTAGTAATAATTTCATTAATATTTTTTTTCTTTGATATGCCATTCTGTTATTAGATATATATTATGTATTTATAAAGAACATACCACTAGGTAATAAATCCATTGTGAAAAGAATTTATAAAATTTGCACACAATTTTTAAAACACACCTTACAAAGACCGTAGTTGGAACAAGACTAAGCAGAGGAGGAGCAAGTGACTAGCAATGGTTGCCTTCCTTATTGTCTTAGACAGGTTTGGGTTAAACAAGCTAAAAAAAAATATTCTGTTTTCAATGAATAAAAGACTTGAACACGTTTTGACGCGTAAATTGACTTTCTACGACGGCATCACATTTCGACTTTTGTCGCCGTAAAATAGTTTTTCATCTCAGGGCTCTTTGAGAAAATTTCTCGCTGCACCCGACCGCCGTTTTCGGTGCTAACGGCGCAGATTTGTCGTTGCGAAAAAAAAAAAAAAAAAAAAAAAAAAAAAAAAAAAAAAAAAAAAAAAAAAAAAAAAAAAAAAAAAAAAAAAACCTAAGCTGAACCTTTACTTAAATCTTCAAATTAGCCTTTTTAGAGAAAAAAAATAAGAATCGGTAATTTTTAACATCCCTTGAGAGACATGAAAAGTTTGCGAAAAATGTAGGGAAGAAAAAGAGTTATTGAAACTATTTAGTGGAATTTTATTTTTTGTCCTTCCGCTTATTACTCTCTTCGTTTTATGTTTCACGCCCTCTTGGTGCCTTCTTCGAAGAATGTTTTTAGAAATGCAAAGGAGGAAAGGTTTGCTCGGTGGTAGTGCACTGGACTAATATGCTGGAGGTCCTGAGTTCAAATCCCGAACAAGCACTAAAATATTTATCTTCTAGTGTCTTGTTGCTAGGTTTGATTCGGCCTTCCTCACCGACCCTAGGCCAGCCCAGCGTTTAATTAATTAAATAATAGCTACGCGCAACGGGGAAAATCAGGCGGCTGAAGCATAGTTCTGACCACAATATCTCCCTATTGTGCCAAATGGTCAAGAATCAGACGCCCCAACAGTATCTGTCCTCTGGACCCTCGTGGCGTGTTACGGGACTGATTTTTTTGAAGGTTTAGAGAATTCGAGAAGGAGAATCTTCCATCAGTAAAGCCAAGTAGAGGCTGTATGCTTTTGTATCAGAGTAACACATATTATTTGTATAACATATTCCCTTGAGCAACCATTAGAAGGGTATAAACATGGAAGGAAGATATTAAATAAATAAATCTGAAATGCGTTGTGACGATTGATTGAACTTCCATCTATTTCGATAATTCCTAAAATTTTGTTAAGATTCATTTAATTATTTATGACACCTTCGTATTAAAATGTGACTTTGCTTTCAACGTTTCGGCAAGGCCATGAGTAGACGAAAAAATGATCCTTTTGGACGACGATACATTACTAGTGTGCCATTTTTACAAGTTAATTTTATATAAAAATATGTTTTTATGATCATAGCCAGACATTTGTAAGTCCTGAATTCGCCGGCTATTTTATTTTGAATTTGAAAATTCTATTCATTGACATCAACGTGTTTTGCTGCTAGTATAACTCTTTCCCTCCACCAAACATGATTTTTGTAATTTTTAACAATGTTTGGGAAAACTTTCTCGGTGAGTTCGATCTTTGATTCAGTAAAGTGACAAAAATCGGTAGGTAATGTAATGTATCCAGACCATGGATGAGTCAACAGGTATTTAGCTATCACCAATATCCAGGAATTGTTTGGAAAAAACTTCTCCAGATTGAGCTTTCTGCAATTCGACTACCATGTTCATATTTATTTTAAGCGTGTCAGCATATTTCTATATAATGGATGACTTTAATCATGTGTAAATTGCGTCGGCTGACGATGATCATAGTATTACTAGTAATGTTTGGCGAAAATCACTTTCCAATAAAATCGTTGCATCACCAAACCGGGTCTGATGCTTTAACAGTCCAGCATGTCGGGTAGCACAATACGTCTTATAGCCTTCGATGCGGTTTATCCGGGTCCATCCTGGGACCCGTCAGAACCCTTCACGGACCGTCTTCCTCACTTACAGGCTATTTTATACCTAACTATATTAGCCATGCTGAGTTTCTAGAATACGTGGTTCAGATACTGTTCTTTGTGTTAATCGCCAATGAAGCTAAACCCACAAAACAATAATAATAACCACGTTTCAATAATACCTATATTATTTAACATCAAACATAATGAAATGTTTACTTGAGAAGCTACTGGACTTCCCATTGATGCCGAGACAAATTTGACCCCTGACAAAATGAAGGCATCAACAGCTACCCGGCAGGTCACAACCCAACCTAGGTGGAAGACTAAAGATAACGTAAAGCCCATAGAGAGACCTAATCCTGTCATTGATTCGAATGAGTCCATTGAGAAAGCTAGCCCGGATGAGCAGAGAATGGGAGTCTGGAGTAATTTATGCCAGTTAATAAAGTAGCCCCGAGTAGGTATATTATGCAGCTGCCGTCCCTTAAGTAAGCTGCTTCTTATGTACCTCAGTCCATTTGTAGTTCTACCTCCAGCCGGAACCTACCTTAATGTACTCTTACTATCCCGTAGGTGTCCTCAGGGCGTTTGGTCTTCAGCCGTTTGTCATACTGTGGGCGATTCGAATTTCACGGCAGTTTAGAATGTCTTGGGTTGTTGTAAACTTTTAGCATCATTTCCCCTTCAGGAAGAAAACCTCAGAGACGATTCTTATCCTATGAGTCAAGAATATATATATTATGCTTCGTCATGGAAGATAAGTAGTCATTTTATCCCATTAAATAATGTTACATCCAAATTAACGCTACTATGTATATAATTTTGTGCAGTTTATTATACCACGGTTCCTCTCATGCTATCTGGTATTCATCAATTGATAAGTAATCAAAGTGTAAGGTTTCTGGGTGCTCCGGAACTGTGTCAAGAAACAGATAACCTGGAGATAACCCGTTATCTATAGGTTACCAATAACAGGAGTTTAAGGGTTCGGGATATTATTAAATCGGGTAGACCATCACCAGATATGGGGCTAACTCTATGAGGGACAAAATCACAGTTTATTTCCAGTACTTCAAGGATTACCATCATAGTTGGAATTAACCGCAAATAGAAATAATATTGTGAAATAGATAGAGCACGCTAACAGTTGACCTGTTATCCTAGCAACGCTTGCTGCATTGGCTTCCCTGCTCTCTAACCAAATAAAAATTCAAACCCCTTAAAAATACTTAAAAATTCGAATATCAAAAAATCCTTTTTAGCGAGTGTTTACGTTCTAAAGGGAGTGTCCATGCAAAATTACAAATTTTTCTGCCAAGTGGTTTGGGCTGGGTGATGATAGGTCATTGAGTGAGTGGTATTTTGCAAATAGGTATATATACATATATATATATATATATATGTTTAATTGCGTGCGTGTATATATATATCCATATGTTCTTATTTAATAATAAAATCACGAATTTTACATAAAAATTAATAAATGAGGTTAATTTATTACTTTAGCAAAAATTTGGCGCCTACAGACTTTGCAGAAAACCTTAAGGACAACTCATACACATCAGTCACGTCTCCACTCCGTCAGTTTGGTGTAGTTTCACTCACAAGTAATATGTTATCATGACGGTTCGATGATTAAAGTGGTACTGACAGTCCAACTACTGTTCCGAACTAGAACCATCGGTGGCCACTTTCAGGCAAAATATCCTTAAGAAGAAATTATCTCATGACAGCGACTGAAGTGGTACTGACAGTCCAACTACTGTTCCGAACTAGAACCATCAGTGGCCACTTTCAGGCAAAATATCATTAAGAAGAAATTATCTCATGACGGTCAGCGAATGAAGTGGTACTGACAGTCCAACTACTGTTCCGAACTAGAACCATCGGTGGCCACTTTCAGGCAAAATATCATTAAGAAGAAATTATCTCATGACAGCGACTGAAGTGGTACTGACAGTCCAACTACTGTTCCGAACTAGAACCATCGGTGGCCACTTTCAGGCAAAATATCATTAAGAAGAAATTATCTCATGACAGGGACTGAAGTGGTACTGACAGTCCAACTACTGTTCCGAACTAGAACCATCAGTGGCCACTTTCAGGTAAATTATCATTAAGAAGAAATTATCTCATGACAGCGACTGAAGTGGTACTGACAGTCCAACTACTGTTCCGAACTAGAACCATCGGTGGCCACTTTCAGGCAAAATATCATTAAGAAGAAATTATCTCTAGACGGTCAGCGACTGAAGTGGTACTGAAAGTTTCGAACACACCCTGGGAGGAAACACGCTTATAACGTCAACCTCAAGAAGATATCCGGAATTTTCGAGTGGAAAACGTCACGTTTCGGAACCCATAGACGAAAATAACGGTGGATCGAAAATAACTTGTTCGCTCTCTCGCCGGTCCAAAAATGTTCCTATTTTGTTGAAATTTGGCACGAAAATCATTTGTATAATTTCAAAGGCCGAATTCGTTAACCAGAAGATGTCGTCTACCGGAATATAGTTTTTGGAGCAAATTTTGCGTAACAAAAAGCTTAATGCATACGTTGTCGAGGTAATTTAATATGGCACATATCGTCGATACTAATGCAGAGTAACGAATGTGAAAAAATGCATCTTTCATTGTCAATCTTTACTAATTTCTGCTGGACTTATGTACGGCAAATTCTTAAATCTTAGATAACTCTATTAAAGGGAAAGTATTCCACTATCAAAAGGTCAAATCTGCCGAATATTTGACTGTCCAGAAAAAAGTTATGAATAAATGCTTTTCCACTCTGAAAAGTGGTGATTTTCACATTCGATACTTTGCATTTGTAGCGACGATATTGCTTGAAGGTACTCGTTATATAGGTTTTCTCGCGTAGGAAAACCAATGAAACCGTTGCTTTTGGAGTTTGTATAAGAAAAAAAAAAATATTAACAGACAATAAAAAAATCTTCGGGTTTTCACCATGTCTTCACCATTTACTAGTCATACTGATGGGGTCTGAGAATGAGTATGTTGTCTGGCTCACCCTGCATCAGTACCCGTTCTGATTGGTTCGTTTCATCCTTGCTTGATCCTGTTTGGTCGATTACATCTGGATCGTTGGTGAAGAAAGTGAAGACATGGTAAAAACCCGAAGACCATAATGTTTGCAATGTCTCGGAACGTGGATTACTTCGAGTTAAATATACATTAATAGTTTCCGGATCTTGGTATATTTTCTAAAATATTTCGAAAACGTTTGGAAAACCGTGGTAAGTTTATGGTGACCATTCGATAGCATACTAAATATTCTGCAAAAAAAGGTTTGGAAGTAATTTTCGAAGGGGCGATGTCAATCGGAAAAATGAGTACATTAAACTACAAAATTGTAAGTTTTGTTCTATTCAACGGGGTTTTCTCTCTTTTCCCCTCACTTTTTAATTTGTGTCGCCTGATGGATTCTTATGTTATTCCTTGGCTTGAGGGTAGTATCTAACTGAATAGACTTCTCCTGTAAGACTATGGTTATAGGTTATTGGCCATTCTCTCTAATGGTATAAGAACGATGATGTAGAGCAAAGTTCTTTTAAAAGAACCTCTGATGTTTTAACTTCAACTGAAGTCAAGAAGCCTAGCTGAGAAGGTGGTTGAAAGAGCAATAGGGGTTGATAGAAATGGAAGAGTGATATTAAGTATTATCCTTCTAAAGAAGGGCATTGAACAGAGAGAAAGAACCCCTGATGTTTTAACTTCAACAGAAGTCAAGAAGCCTAGCTGAGTTGGTGGTTGAAAGGCGAGATAGGGGTTGATAGAAGTGGAAGAATGATATTAAGTATTATCCTTCTAAAGAAGGGCATTGAACAGAGAGAAAGAACCCCTGATGTTTTATCTTCAACAGAAGTCAAGACGCCTGGCTGAGAAGGTGGTTTAAAGCAGCAATAGGGGTTGATAGAAGTGGAAGAATGATATTAAGTATGATCCTTCTAAAGAAGGGCATTGAACAGAGGGAAGAACCTTGAGATACCTTCCCTTTGCAGCCAGTCTCTGGATGGGCCAGCAAAAAGTGGGTAGATCTTATCGGCAGTTGCGCGGCAGCCACCTCGTCCCTTGTCATCGCGAGTAGGTCCGACTCGAATGCTTAAAGGTAATCCTTTATTTTAGACTGCAATAATTTTAATTACTGACTGTAAGCGTAATGAATTTTGACATCTCGCGAGAATTCTTGCAGCATGATTGTTAAAAGCCCTCAGTGTGCTTACAAAGTGGAGCGTAAACGAAGCAAAGACCGTATATATATATATGTGTGTGTGTTAGTATTAACTCTGTCCTGCTTCTTTTTACTGTCCTGATGAAGGCTTGAATTTCAAGCCGAAACGTCAGCAAACATTAAAACCCATTTTCACATGCAAAATGTTGTTTTATTAAGAAACAACAACCGAACCCTGACAATTTCTACCTTCGAAACATTGTTATGATGTTTCAAAGAGCAAACGTTGAGAAAGAGGATGGAGTAATATCCGCTTAGGAAACAATCATTTTGCTGTTGTGGCACTCAAAATACAATATTACTTGTTATGTTTTATACGAAAAATAAAACTGACCGGAACCGCACTAATATGACGAAGTTCCTGTGAGTCGCACTTTTTGACATTTTTGTAAACTGCTCAAACGAATCCACGATTTCGATAAAGGATTTACTAAGTGACGGTTTATTAAGAAAATGTAACGGGGATTAAGTATTTTGTTGACCCGGGGCCATCATCCAGAATAGCTAAGCACACAAAAATATTAACAATAGATAAAAGATGGTTTATTACTTTTTTAAGTGGTAGCCCAAAGTTTTGGATATGATAAGACATCATAGAAAAAATAAAAGCCAAAATTAAACATAATATCACATCCTATGATCCTTTAGTTTAAAAAGAAAAAAAAGTATATGAAGTTTGTTGGGAAGGGATGACTGATAAAGGGAAGAGTGAGCCAAATCTGGACAGACTGTGGAGATTGGATCAGTAAAAGACAAGTCAATCACCATTATTGGGCCTCCTTCTCTCTGGGTCTCTACATCTGATAAATATAATTAGGAAACATGTAGGCGGAACTTGTTCGAGTGGTTCTCGTACGAATTTAGGCAATAGTGGGGTGCTTAGATTTTTTTTTAAGATTTAGCTCGGTATTCTCACTAAAATTCTAAACCAACCTGGAAGAATCTTGATAACGCTAAAATTTAATGTTGAATTTCTTATGCCACCTGAAATTCAGTAAATTTATAACTGCATTACATGGACTCTTTGTACGAAGGTATTTCTCTTTGTAGTTGTACATTAATTGTATATTTTTGCTTTTTCTAAATTCAGTTTAATGGCTATTTCATTGAATTGTTCTAAAAGAAATAAGAAAAGTCCTCCTCACGTCGTCTTAGCGCTTTTCCGTTCTTATCCCTGGGATACTGGGGATAGAGTTGAAGGGTTCATTACAAAAACCAGACAAGTCCAAAAATTAATATTTTGAGATAAGTACATCTTTTTCCTCTCCAAAGTTAGCTCTACATATTGATATTATTGCTGTTTCCAGAAAACAGATACGTCACATTAGATATGAGTGTGAAGTATTAGCGATTCTAGAAAAACAAGACAAGTCCAACGCTTTTCCACCAAAATACAGACTAGTCCTTGGGCCTTTCTGCTATTTTCAGAATGTTTATCATTCAAAAATGATTTGTAATTTGTAAGGATTATATAATAAATCTTATTTGAGGATTAAATTATTTCATTATGCTCTGTTACTAAGATTTCTGCAAAAACCAGAAGGGTCCATTACTCTTTTTATATTTTCTGAATTATCCTTTTTAAAAATATAATTATTTTATGTACAATGCAGAGCTGTTAGTAGGGCAATAGTAGGTATAAAAGCAATTTTCATTTCATCCAGCACAAATGAAGCTACGCATTTTTTTTAAGTTTCTGAACATTTTAGTTTTTGGACTTGTCTGTTTTTTGTAATGAACCCTTCAGTTAATGTTTTGAATTAAAGAACAAAACAAAAACATCTATGCCAAAGAAATCTCATTGAAAAGCAAAACGTTAGGTGCCACAAAGCACAGGAAATAGACAGACTCCTAAGCGGAAATTACTTTCACCGCCTTTTCCAGTCATTTACTTATCTTGTTTAAGTATTCATTTAACCGTTAAATAGGTACATTTAAAAAACAAACACAACCAATTGAAAACTGAGGCAAACAGCTGAAAAAAATAAATAAAAGTCCGTCACGCAGGAGCTGCATAACTAAGCACTTTCCTCAGAATTTGGGTAGTGTAGACTGCTTTCCAGAACAATTTGCTTAAAATATCCTACATAAATAAAATAAAAACGTGAATAGTTCTCATTTTGTAATGAGTAACTGATCAATTATTAATTTGCATCCAGAGTTATGTTTACACATGGTACCTACTACACTCAGTAATAAATACAAAAATCCTCATATTATCGTATTTTGATCTAACGCAGGAACAGGATACAGTCACTCTAGTGGTAGAAAGCGCTCCTTGCGGCGGCTTTGTGAACCTACGTCTGCCGGCTTTTCTATTCAAATATATTACAAATTAAACCCCCGCTTTCCGATTGACCGATTCAGCTCATTTTTACAACACTTCTTTCTCATGATTTAACCACGACGTATACCGCGTTTCGTTACAATACAGCAGAAATTACGACCGGTATGAGTATATTAGGAATTTGGGTCCGGAGTAACCCCCCCCCCCCCCTTCTAATGAACCGATTTAGTTTATTTTTACAACACATATTTACCTGTAGATTACCACTACGAATACAGAGTTTCGTCGAAATATACCAAAAGTCACGGCTGGTAGTGGCGAATTGGTTTTGTGGGTTCGGAGTAAACCCCCCCTCCTAATGAACCGATTTCGTTTATTTTTACAACACATATTTACCTGTGGATTAGCACTACGAATACCGAGTTTCGTCGAAATATACCTAAAATCACGGCTGGTAGTGGCGAATTGGTATTGTGGGTCCGGAGTAAACCCCCCCTCCTAATGAACCGATTTAGTTAATTTTTATATCTCACTTTTCTCTCTATATTACCACTATGAATGCCAAGTTTCGTTGAAATATAACAAATATTACGGCTGACATAGTCAAATAAGTGTTTTGGGTTCGGGGTAAACCCCCCCTTCCGGTGGACCGACTTTGGTGGTTAACGAACTCGTTCAATCGTTTGCTAATTGAATGCTATATACCAAGTTTCGTGACGAAAAAACAAAAACTCTGGCCGCTATCGTGTTAACAGACACATATATATATATATATATGCATATATATATATATATATATATATATATATATATATATATATATATAGATAGATAGATATAAATTTTAACGGGGGTCATTTTCGGTGTCTACTAGGTAGGATCGATAAAGATTTGAAGAAATTTTTCAAAAATTCCGTCATGAGTCCAACCTCAATAGCTACTTTCCTTCGGAGGAAAGTGCTAAAAAATAAAACTTGAAGAGAAGAAAGATGAAGTACTTAACGTAATGATTTCTCCGGATGTGACAGTTGTAACATAAATTGCATAAGAACCGTTTTGTCTGAAATTTATGAAGCTTTCTAATAAATGCCTTACTTCTACCACGATTTCCCCAACATCGTCAAAATCGGTTCCTTTTTGGGGCAGCTAAAGAGCGAACAGATTAATAAATGTATGCTTGGGCGCGGGAGCTTTCTTTACTATTTTAAAATCTTCATTTTAAAATTCAAGCCAAGGAGAAATATATGTTTGTCTTAAAAAACTGTGAAAAAATTCATTGAACAAAGAAAATTGAACAATACTTTCCGACAGAAATATTTTCTATTTTTTATTCCATGGTAATACATAAAGAGTGACTTTACAATAAATACAGATGTTGATATAATTCAGCATACGGAATTGAATGGAGAACCAATCCTCTGGATCAGGGGTCTCCAAACTTTCCAGCCTTAGGGCCATACTGATTACTCCAGTAGGTTCCGAGGGCCAAAACCATATTGGTACTACTTATTTGTGTGAGAAGACCTTCTCCAAAATGAAGTACACAAAAAATGTTTACAGATCTAAATTAACTGATGAGCATCTTAAATCTCTTTTAATAATTGGTACAAGTAAAATTAGTCCACAACTACAAACTATTGTCAGTGGAAAATCTCAATTACATAAATCTCATTAGTATTTCATATGTCATTATGCTTGTTATAAGTTATGTTTTTATTTAAAATGTTAGTTGGATTCATTTCAATAATTTGTTAGTTATTATATGCTGAAGTTAAATTTTCTGCATATTATACATGTCTTTACTTATTACAATTCTGTGTTTCTTTATCCAACTTATCACAAAAACAATAACAATAAGCCTACAGCAATGTTATGAGTAGTTAGCCCATGACCATATCAAGGTAGATGTCATATTAATAATTATTCAACATAAAATTAGAATACTTCAGTAAAATAAATTTAATTTGCTATAAAAAATATGTTCTCTAAAAGGAGTTTTCAAGTATGCTAGCTCTCCGCGGGCCGGACAAAATCTGTCCGCGGGCCGGATGTGGCCCTCGGGCCGTAGTTTGGAGACCCCTGCTCTAGATAATACAGCATGCGTATCAAATTGCTGTAATCAACTCACTATCACAACGAATGCACCAGCAATATTACAGTATTCCAAGATAAAAGATAATGTAAAAAAAAAAAAAAAGAAAGAAAAAAAAAAAAAAAAGAAAAGATTTATAGCCTTTAAATAGCCATTTGTCTACAAATATTGCACTAGTAATATTTTCCACGACGAACAGTAAAAGCAAACACCAAAATCACGTATTCGAATTTCCAATGATACTAACACTTTCGAACTTTTAAGTTTGATCTCCGATTAAGATCGTCCCATCAAAAACGTCTGCAGAACCTTAGAATTTTGTAAGATTTTGAATGGCCACCTTCCACTTATCAGGATTTCCCAGCTGTTCTCGTGATATTTAAGAAAATATTGAAATATCTCAAAACGTTTCATGTCTGAGAATAATTTGTCTTGCAATACTTCCTTAACTCCTCACGCAACCAAAATGTAGGTATCTTTGTTTCAATGAATCTCAACGGACTGGAGCAATTTTCCTTTGAAGCAATCATTTCTGGATACCCAAACCGAAAATTATCTAGGACAAGCAGTTGTACCTACGTTTCTCCTAAACTGTTACAGATAAAGCTTTAAAAATTGGTTAGAAAATCTATAAACAGTTTACCTGCAGGATTATTACCGCGATAAATAAAGCCCTACGAATTCGTTCAAGCGAATTCCACCCCAAAAACCTTGTTTCGGCGGACGGATTCTGCTTGTTAACGGACATCACATTAAAAATTAATTAAAAAACGAGCTATTTCTGTCCATGTTGGGGGCAGCTAAAGAGCGAACAGTTATTTGTGTGTTCCTGACACACAACCAGGAACACAAAAATAATAATATCAAAGATAACATGACTACATTATTACCTCTGCAGACAACTAATCTAATAATGTATATCATATTATTGCAAAAGTTGGATCACCAATATGATGTAAAACTAATATAAAATAACAAGGGCGAACAGACAATTATATATGAACTTATATATACAGATGCGAACCACCATTATTTTCGTTATCTATAGATTCTGAAACGTGAATATTTCTAGTCGTCACTTCCTGATGGCGTCGTGAGGTCAACTCATCGGTGGGTTTCCTATTAATGGAGAGAGGGAGGAAACGCGCTAAAACGGGATTGTGGATGAGCTATTTTTCTCAATGGGATCAGTAATTCAAATTTTCTAAATAATTTATTTACCGCTATAGCCCAAAATTAGTTGGACCCGTAATGATTATTTATGAATAGAATATAGATAGATATTTTCAAATGAGTTGTAAATCTGTCTAAAAATAAATTTTTACACCTTTTCTCAGCTGTGAAGAAATCACAATACTGCTAAGTCATTATATCTCCTAATTCGTATATTTATTCATTTTCTCTCCTTTATTAGGCCATAACAGGTTCCATTGAGGATGTGTTTTCATATGTAAATAGGTGGTTGATATGTGGAGTAGAGACAACACTCACTGCCATATGGATCACGAGAAGGGTAGTGCATTAAAATGGGGTTAGGACGCCAGGTGCAGCACAACAAGCGACCCACATATATCCAATTGTAACCAGAGAAACAAACCCAAGGTGGTCAAATCTCTTAAAGGATAAGCCAATAAACACTTTGACAACGATTCCTTTATATGGTAAAGACAACTTAAACCTTCTTCATGGATGGTGACTTCTTTTCATGCCATATTCCACCATTATATAAGTTTCATCTTACTGATAAAAATAGAAATCCTCTGCTTACTGTAAGTTAATACTAATTCCCATTACGACTCGTTGTTAATCTAAAGGATGGGGATTAAATTATATTTATTTATATGGCATTTTAATGTGTTTCCTTTCTCCAGATCTGGCAATCCGAAATTGGAGACAATATAAAAGTCGAAGAGTCATGAACCATACGCTACTACAATACTGCTTCTTCAATTTCGTCAGGGAATTATATTTCTTCCAACTCGAGTAACAAAAATGAGCTTTTTTTGTTGTAGTTTGAATTAATAACCACAATTCAAAACTTATCAATACCATGATGTGCTCACCTGTTTTTGTTTTTTTCAGGCAGATTTCTCCAAAGATCCAAAACGTTGAAGATGGTATGGAAAACTAAATGCACGTACACATCTTTAATAAGTTTATTTAAATATAATACAGTATATCATGAGATTTAATTTAATTTTAGTTGTTCTTTCGAATTAATTTCTTATTCTGTTGTATTCTCCATGCAATAAAGGCTTTATTTTTTTATTTATATCACATTAAAATTCCAAAATCTTTGAATAGAATATTACATAAATCATGCTTACAGAAAACTATAAGTAAAATATTTGTAATATTTATTGGACCAACAAATCACAAAATGAGAAAGGAAAAATGTAATGACCTCAATAAAGCAATATACTCTATACTCAAAGATGCATAGTGTGTAAGAACACACCTTAAGTAATTTCATAATACGAAGTTCGACTTAAATATTATTATTTAAACTAAATTTCAGGGTCTCGAGGATTTTCAAGTCATCTTCAACAATATTCCCCAAGCAATAATTTACTTATCAATGTTGGTTTCAATAATATTAGTTTTTATAAACCTAATGTTAGTTGAAGTATTTTAAATAAGAGAAACGACAATTCACTCCTTAGGTGCAGAATCGTTAAATATATTAAGAATAAAAATATACTTATAATATTATAAGACAAGAAATTAAATTTATCTTTTCCCTTATAATACGAAACTTTAGTTTTCAATTTTATAACATGTTTCTAATTAACACGTTGCCCGGGAGAAGTATATATTTGATACAAATTTATTCAACCTTTTCAAATTATAAGTATCATGTGTATTCACAGGATAACTTCATAGCGAGACCATATGTGTCAGTCTGATACAAGAAGGATGGTGACTTGGAGCAGTTGATACAAGGTTTTGTATTATTGTAGCGAAGATTGACCTTCAATGGCCTAGATATTATAATCCTTAATGCCCATTAGTATGAATATTCGATATTCCTAGCCATCTGTAATTGAAAGTATTTGTTACTTTTGTCATCTACTACATATTTTTAGCAATTTTATGTCAAAGTATATAGAAGAAAATAAATTCGGCAAGTAATTAGTAATTTCATATTCCTTATTTCTTATGTTCATTAATTAATTAATGTATTTAATGACATATTTTATATTCCTAATCACCTATTTTCATAAACAATAATGTTTATAATGACATATTTTATATTCCTAATCACCTATTTTCATAAAGTTATTGCTTTATGGTTATTAAAAAAATATTGGTTTTGTCAGTTGCTAGTGAAACTTTTTTCACAATAGAACTCTACATCAGGACCACTTCCATCAATAATTCGCATTACTGAGTCAAATGTGTCAATTTCATACATTCGCCATTTTGGAAGTAAGAATTCATGAAATTGATTTATTTACGTACAAAACATTCAGTGGCTGGATTTCAATAATAAAGGACACAAATGACAGCCGTGGCCTAGGGGAACGTAGATTTGAAATGCGTCTGGCCTGTGAAAAAAAAAAAAAATCAGTCCCGTAACAGGCCACAAGGGCCCAGAGGGGCAGATACTGTAGAGGTATCTGATTCTTGACCATACGGCACATTAGGGAGATAGTGTGGTCAACACTATGCTCCGGCCGCCTGATTTTCCCCTTGGCTGCTTCGACTGCTAGAGTCATTAGCACCCAAGGAACCCATTATTAATTAAATTAATTAAAGGCTGGGTGAGCCTAGGGACGATCTGGGACCCCAAATCCAACCCTCGAACGGCAGCACTAGAAGAAAAAATCTTTAGTGCGCGCTCGGGTTTTGAACCTGGTCCTCCAGTTTATTAGTCGAGTGCTCTACCACTGAGCTAACCTCGTCCCCCTGGCCTGTGAAAACATACCAAAAAATCAAATTATGGTAGTTAACTTGTTAATAATTTCAATTACATTAGGTGGAATTATGAGAGAATTTGTTAAGATCTCCTCCCTAAAAAAGACTCAAAAAAGAAACTTCGGAAGTTTCCCTCTAATCGTACAATGTTGGAGCAGCCATTATTGCCATCAGAATTTGTTTACATAACAATAAAAATACGTGCTTCAATTATTCAAAGTCTTAAAAAAGAAGAACCTATTTACAGTTAACAACTCAGAAAAAAAAACAACAAAACAGAATATAAAGAGGACTAAAAAGATACAATGTTGGCGTTCATCACCTGCCTTCGGAATTTTATTTCCTTGACAGCCATGCGATGCCGAAATTTATTTATACCGAAAGTCTTCCTAAGGAGGCACAATTCGGGTATCTATTTGAATAGATTAGAGATTAAGATTGTTTACCCTGAGCAATCTCAAACACACATTCCTCAACCTTTATATCTGTCAGAATCATCAAATGAGAGATGTTTCTTGAATATGATAAGCCCTCAAAAATATCATAACATTTACTTTAGCGGCATTTGGATTATTTTCTCATTAGCGGATTTAGAGTACATACATATTAGTAAAAGTTCAATATAATAGTAATAGCCAAAGCAATATACAAACGAATGTGCTTAAACAGCGATATCGTTAAAAAAAGTCCGACTCGCAGGAACTGCAGCATCTTAGCGCGGTTCCGTTCTTGTCCCTAGTGCCATTTGATAAGCTTAGAAAAGAAATAAACTTTTTTTTTTTTATATATCTCGTGAAAATTGTCAAAATCCTCTCGAATATCTCGAATAAAAGTGATATTAAGGCGTCAGGGACACCGACAGTAACTAACTTTTACACAGATGCGGAAATTACACAATCCGGCTCTCATTCTAAAGCAAAGCTCTATAAATCAATACAAAATATGCCTAATAAAGCCTTTCTAGAGGGTACAGAAGCATGGGCATATATGAGGGGGGGGGCTGAGGGGGCTGCAGCCCCGTCCCGAAATTTTGAATTAATGATGAAAACTTCTCGTAAAACCCTTAAAAATAAATTAAATAAGATCACTTAGTTCATAAAACATATTTTATTTTACGTGTAATAGCGTTTTAGTTGCCTAAAACTATTCCAAGCTCTAAATATTTAGTATTCCATACCCTGGAAATGGTCTCAGCCCCCCCCCGAAATTGTTTTTATATACGTCCATGTACAGAACCTTTTTTGTAGAGCATTTAGTAAGCTTTCGAATGGTAATCTTCCGCTTCACAAGATTGTCAACGGTTTTCGAGATACTAACGAAAGTATACAAAGTTACCAAAACTTTTTTTGTCTGTTAATAAAATATTTTATTCTAACTCTTCCTTTACCCTAAACGTAACAAAAATTTCAACATATTAGTGTTGATGAAATTCGAACACGCAGAAAATGTTTCAACTGTATCCCATAATTCTAAGTACCAAAATCAAAGACAAACAACCCTCCCTAGGAAGGACGCTAGGCAGTTGAAAAGCTAAATCTTGGAAATCCATATCTCTAACATTAAATTGATTTCTTATTTTTCTTAACCTGTTTTATTTTCAAATACATTATCCAACTCTAAGCAATTAAAAAATAACAAGGAATAAAAATATAAAATTTTAGGCACTTTCAACACTTGTTCACACTGAGTAAAACAATATAAACAGATCTAAGGTGTTACACGGTAGCTGGTGAAAGAATGAATGAGGTCTCGTATTGCAATTCTCTGTATGCAGGGTCTACTTCCAGGTAGTCATATACTTTTACTGCCCTTTACCGTTACTCAGAAAGCTCTTTGTGTTTACAAACAAAGGACTCGGTATAGACCACCCGTATTAACCCAAAAGTGATTATGTCAAGCTTGATAAACTTCCTGAATTAAATTAAGGAATTTAAGAGTGCTTAAAATAGGTTCTTGATCTAGTCAAAAAATTCAAGGAGAATTACACCACGAATAGAAAATTTCGGCCAAACAGAAGGAAAATAACAATAACAAGGATAGTTAAACTTCGTTTTCAAAGATTGTTAGTTGTAACACAAAAACGGTCACTCATGATTCTAATAAATTAACTGTGAAGGGTGATTACACAAATATTCCTGTTGAGGCTTTAAAGCTTCAACTCAAAAAACATATTAACCCACAGGTAATATCTAGATATTCGTACGGCATCTTCGAATTCTAACAAACAAAATATTGCTTCTAATTATACGTATCCTGTTTACTGACAAATACATTTGACTACTATAAGAAATTACAAAAATGACGAGCAGTGAAAAAAAAACTGCGGGAAACACACAAATAGATCCGTTTAAATAAACGAAACTAACTAACTAAGTTTTAAGCACTTATTTCTCCTAATGTGACGACCCCATCAAACATTTCTTCAAAACATTTTTCCACAATTTCCTAACCCTTTTTGAGATATTAATGAAAATATACGAAGAGGGCCTAATAGATATTCATACGGGATCTGAGAATCCCAAGATTCCGCAAAAATAAAATATTCTAATTATACGTATCCTGTTTTTTTGTTTTTTTTTTACGGCGCATCTACTTCTAGGTCATTAGCGCCCGTATCCTGTGTTATTGGCATATACATTTGACTACTATAAGCAATAGCAAACAATAGGGAATATGCCAAAGAACTCGGATTAGGAGCCTCGACAGTTTCAAGACATTTGAAGGAAATCGGCAAATCCAAAACTGACATTTCATACGGTACAGCCTGATATATTTCTAACAATGAATTGTTTTTCTTATTTTAATTAATCTGTTTTATTGTCAAATACATTATCCAACTATAAGAAATGAAAAAATAGGAATAAAAACAGACCAAAAGAACCGTATGAAATATACGAAATCAATTACTTCAAAGTTTAAGCACTTATTTCATCCGATTGACATCGCTTATTCAAAACTTTCCTCAAAACCTTTTTTGTAGACCATTTAGTAAGCTTTCGAATGGTAACCTTTCGTTTCCCAAGATTTTCAATCGTTTTCAAGATATTAATGGAAGTATACGAAGTTCCCAAAATTTTCATTATTTCTAGCAACAGAAAATTGGTCTCATTTTTCCTATCCTGTTTTACATACAAATACATTTTCCCAACATAAGAAATTACAAAAATAAAAAGCAATAAAAAACCAAGGGAAAGAGACAAAAATTACAAAAAGAACGACAAAAACCCGTTCAAAAGAAAAAAACAGACGTATTTGAAGATTTAAGCACTTATTTCTCCGATTGACATAACCTAATCAAAAATAGTTTTAGAATCTTTTTTGTAAAAAATTTAGTAAGCTTTCAAATAGTTTCTATCTACTTACCACGATTTCCCAACCGTGTTCGAGATATTAATGAAAGTATACAAAGTTCCCAAAACTTTTCATGTCTGTTAATAAAATATTTTATTCTAACCCTTCCTTAACTCCAAACGTAACAAAACTTTCAACATATTAGTTTTAATGAAAGAAGAACATGCAGATAATGTTTCAATTGAATCCCGTGATTCTAAGTACCCAAACCAAAAACGGTATTCAAAAACTATTTTTCCAATTTTCTCGAAAACGGTTAAAGCTATCGCCTTGAAAATGGTTTCATTCGTTTTCCTAGCCCAAGAAGCATATAAAAAGAGTCCTTACAAGCTTATGAACTCAAAAACGTAAGCGTTACGATTTTTTTTGCGCGAATTTCGCCCCAAACGCCATCTTCCAGTGGGCGGATTTTGCTGGTTAACGAACTTGACCTTTCAAATTGGGCGCCAGATTTTTGTACCAAATTTCATCAAAATCGGACCATCAGGGAAGCCAGAAATGAGCGAACAGACAAATATATATATATATATATATATATATATATATATATATATATATATATATATATATAAATAAATATATACATATATATATATATACAAATTTGAACCACCATTATTTTCGGTCTCTAGGGGTTCTGAAACGCGAAATTTTCTTGTCGGCACTTCCGGTTTGTTTCATTGTATCAACCTTATAAGCGGGGTTCCTCCCTATGGGGGAGGGAGGAACCGCGCTAAAAAAAGTCCGACATGCAAGAACTGCGTCTCAACACGTTTCCATAATTTTTTATCCTTAGAGGCATTTGGAAAATTTGGAATATATTTAGTTAATATTTCGTGAACAAACACCTACTTTAATGAAGCCTTAAAGGGAAAATGAGATTTTAGGGGTCATTAATAGTGAAAACTAACAATAGCGGAAATTACTCACAAGTCCACTTCTGCACGGAAGGCTCTATTACAACAGCCAACAATGCTTTCTCATTTACTGCTGGTGAATTACATTTACTGATAAAATAAATTACAAAACAAAGTTGCGATAAAAAAGCTAAGTACAAAAAAATAAAGAACTGTTCAAAGCAAAGAAATCAACAATTTCGGTGTTTTATGCATTCTTTTCTCTTTCTGAGATCATCCAATCAAAAAATAATTAAGTACAGATGGAATGGTTGGGATTCGGCTAAATAAACCTCAATATGATTTTGTTTTAAAAAAATCTATATTTCGGACGTTTCGGCTACTCATTGGTAGCCTTCGTCAGCTAAAATGACAAAGCGTAAAGAAATTAATACAGAAACAAACAAGAAAAATTTATAATTGTGATAGGTAACAGAACTATAGATACAGTTTAACTTATAACAGAACATATCGTCTTAAAATTATTAGAATGAGTAGAATGAAAAAGAAAATAGGTACAGTAATTGATTTTAATAGTAATTAGTAACATTAATTGATTTTACAAAGAAATAAGAGAACTAGATACCAATGACAAATATAGTAGCTAATAGTAACATTAATTAATTTTACAAAGAAATAAGATACTACATACCAATGGAAATGCCGAGCGGCAGAGGAAGACCAAGGTAGTATCTTATTTCTTTGTAAAATTAATTAATGTTACTATTAGCTACTATATTTGTCATTGGTATATAGTTCTCTTATTTCTTTGTAAAATCAATTAATGTTACTAATTACTATTAAAATCAATTACTGTACCTATTTTCTTTTTCATTCTAATAATTTTAAGACGATATGTTCTGTTATAAGTTAAACTGTATCTATAGTTCTGTTACCTATCACAATTATAAATTTTTCTTGTTTGTTTCTGTATTAATTTCTTTTTTTGTCATTTTAGCTGACGAAGGCTACCAATGAGTAGCCGAAACGTCCGAAATATAGATTTTTTTAAAACAAAATCATATTGAGGTTTATTTAGCCGAATCCCAACCATTCCATCTGTACTTATCACCTCGACGGCTAACTATCTAATCATCATGAAAAAATAATTAAGAATCATAGTAGGCTTTTGTCCAGTTACCACTATTTCTTAACAGTTTTCCAGCTATTTAGGAAAATATAAGAAATTCCACAAACTTCTAGTGACTGTTTATTAAATTTTTATTCTAATATATAAGAATTTGTCAAGAAAAGAAAACATAAATAGAAAATAAGTAAATATATAAAACCAAAGTTAATAGATTAAGTTTTAATTGAAATATTCATAAGGCGTTTTATAGTTCTTGTAAAAGAATATGAAATGGATTTCTTCTGAAAATTCTACAATTTATTATTTTTATATTTTCTCTGCATGTATTTTTCAAATGTGTCATTCCATTTTCAATATGATGGCTGCCTTCAGAATTCAAGTCATTCAAGTAGTGAAGGATGTCCAAGTTAAGCCGTGGCCGATTGTAAGTTAATATATATTTTAAAGTCAGGTGTGTATCATATTGCCCACATTTGAGTTTGTCATCGAATATTTATGTGTTATCCGCATATGAGCAAGTGGATTTAACAGATTTTAGTTAATTGTCAGTCATAGTACACCTGTCAAGTCGCCATCTGTCCAGTATTATTCTCCTGGTAATTCTAGCGATTTCACTGAGAATTAGATCAAATAATGGGTATGTCTCCTGTTACTAGTCTAGTATTGGTAATTTTAAAAATATTTATAAAAAGGCAGAAGGTGAAATGATAAAATAAAAACACTTAACGGGTTTACATTAGTACAGTGTGTGGTTAAATTGTTATAAAATTATTCTACTAGAATATTTTCATTTAACTGATATCAAAGGGTCAAACTTTGCCCAAGTAGTGCGGACTGGCAAATAAATACATATATATTTGTCTGTTCGTTCTCAAAAAAATATATAAGCATACTAGCTGACTACCCGTGTATCACCACGGCAGATAAGTTGTTATTTTATTTCGTTAAATAATGTATCATCAAAATAAACGCTAACGACTACCTAATGCTGACAGCACAGGTATTCTACTAATTCGTTTATTTATAGTAATTCAAGGTCCGCCATCATAGTTGAAACTAACCGCAAACATAAATAATGCTATATAAATAGATACAGGATTATATAAGTCCTTCCTCATGCAATGAGGATATTCCTGTAATGCATTAATAAAATAAAAAGTCCGTCACGCAGGAGCTGCATAACTAAGCACTTTCCTCAGAATTTGGGTAGTGTAGATTGCTTTCCAGAACAATTTGCTTAAAATATCCTACATAAATAAAATAAAAACATGAATAGTTCTCTTTTAAATTTGTAATGAGTAACTGATCAATTAATAATTTGCTTCCAGAGTTATGTTTACACATGGTACCTATTACACTTCGTAATAAATACAAAAAACCTCATATTATCGTATTTTGATCTAACGCAGGAACAGGATACAGTCACTCTAGTGGTAGAAAGCGCTCCTTGCGGCGGCTTTGTGAACCTACGTCTGACGGGCTTTTCTATTGAAATATATTACAAATTAAACCCCCGCTTTCCGATTGACCGATTCAGCTCATTTCTACAACACTTCTTTCTCATGAGTTACCCACGACGTATACCGCGTTTCGTTACAATACAGGAGAAATTACGACCGGTATGAGTATATTAAGAATTTGGGTCACGAGTAAACCCCCCCTTCTAATGACCCGATTTAGTTTATTTTTACAACACATATTTACCTGTAGATTACCACTACGAATACCGAGTTTCGTCGAAATATACCAAAAATCACGGCTGGTAGTGGCGAATTGGTATTGTGGGTCCGGAGTAAACCCCCCCTCCTAATGAACCGATTTTGTTTATTTTTACAACAGTTATTTACCTGTGGATTACCACTACGAATACCGAGTTCCGTTGAAATATACCAAAAATCACGGCTGGTAGTGGCGAATTGGTATTGTGGGTCCGGAGTAAACCCCCCTTCTAATGAACCGATTTAGTTCATTTTTATATCATACTTTTCTCTCTATATTACCACTACGAATACCAAGTTTCGTTGAAATATAACAAATATTACGGCTGACATAGTCAAATTAGTGTTTTGGGTTCGGGGTAAACCCCCCCTTCCGGTGGACCGACTTTGGTGGTTAACGAACTCGTTCAATCGTTTGCTAATTGAATGCTATATACCAAGTTTCGTGACGAAAAAACAAATACTCTGGCCGCTATCGTGTTAACAGACACATATATATATATATATATATGCATATATATATATATATATATATATATATATATATATATATATATATATATATATATATATATATAGATATATATAAATTGTAACGGGGGTCATTTTCGGTGTCTACTAGGTAGGATCGATAAAGATTTGAAGAAATTTTTCAAAAATTCCGTCATGAGTCCAACCTCAATAGCTACTTTCCTTCGGAGGAAAGTGCTAAAATAAAGATACAGGACGGTAACAGCTGTCCTGTTACCGTCCTTGCAACGCATGCTTCCTAGGCGTACCTACGCTCTTTAAAACCATCTAAAAATTCTTTAAAATTCAAATCCCTCTAAAAATACGTAAAAATTTGAATGTCAAAAAAACATTTCTTAGCGAGTGCTAAGAAACATTCTATAGGGAGTGCCCATGTGAAAATTGAAATTTTTGTGCCAAGTGGTTTGGGCTGGGGGGTGATAGGCCAGTGTGTCAGTGAGTGAGTGGTATTGTACAAATATATAGTAGATATAAGAAAAATAGGTTTGTTCCAACTTCACCAAACTGTACTATTGTGACCGTATTTTACGGTAGTTAATAGACATTTTTATTAACATTTCCCAATCGCTTTCATATCCATTTTGATGTCTCTTTAGGGGCACTAAGCCCATTAAACTACGTAAAGAGCCTAATACATGAAGGTGAACCTTTTGCTATAAGGGCAGAAAATTGACTATGTTCGTAAAAGTGTTTTTATTTTATCACTTGACAATCTGCCAATTTTATAAAAATAGTTAGAAAGTTTGGGGTAATTTTTGAGAATCACTGTTTATTTTATCTTTCTAGCCCCGCCATATTTCAATATTGTCTTATATTTCATGGTAGATATAATGTGGAACTCTAATTAATTTTTCTACTAATTTTCTAATTTTTGGACCTCTTTTTCTACCACATGCTGTGATATATACAAAGTGTTTTTTTCCCCTACCTCTCCTAATGTAGTGTAAAGCCAAATGTTCACTGTGACAATAGAAGGGAGAAGATATAAGAAAAGGCAGGTGGTAACTGCAGCTGAGGATCGGACACGGATACCATGCACCCGTCAGCAAACAGACCGGTTACTGGCTCTGTTAACAGTTGGCACTCCTGTAAGCAGTAAATAAGCCTTCTACTTTCTTCTTGTTAGTTTACTTCGAGTCAATAGTAAACATTTCCTTCCTGTTACTTCAATTAGTCAGACACTACATTCAGACACTAATTACTTCATTCATATTATAGAAATTAAATACCTATATCTTCCTCATATAATATTTTGTTTTTATTATTAACCACCAAATGTTTTGCGTTCGGGACTTGTACAATTATATCACGCTCATTGAACTAAATAAAGAAAAAGATTACATTGCAGAAATGATCACTGCAGAAATGTTTTCAATTATAATTGAAAACATTTCTGGTTTCAAAAATGGTTGAATAATTATTCAACCATTTTTGAAAAAAAAAAAAAAAAATCTTTTATAAACTAATTTTACGGATACAAAAGTTTCCGTGAAAGTATCTTCTCCTAAGTGTTCTCTATGATATTTTAGGCGCTTAAATGGTCACAATGCACTAACAATTAACAGTACCCTTTAAGCATAAAATATTTCACTCTCGCTCTGATATTTCACTTTCTGGCTTTTACTGTTCTCTAGAAACCTTTATTACAAAAATTTTTTTTCAAATTGGAAACATTCTTCTCTTTTTATCAGTTGTTTCACTGAAAAGTTGACTTTACTAGTACTTTTAATACTGAAAGCAATTTTTCACTTTTTAATACAGATTTTTGTCTACTTTTTTAGATTGTATCATATAAGATTTTGAATACATTAAACCCTTATAAGTAGGATTTTTTCGTTCGGTTTTTAAGCGAACCAGTTGAGTTTGTCCCAGATATGCGTGGTGGTTTGTCAGAGAGAGAGAGAGATAGAGAGAGAGAGAGAGAGAGAGAGAGAGAGAGAGAGAGAGAGAGAGAGAGAGAGAGAGATTAACAAGGCAAGATAGGAAGGCTATTAGAGGTATTTTGGACTGTAGGAATGTACATGTATGGGAGCCGATTACTGAGGGACATTCTTCTGTGACCGCGAGAGTCCATCCCCGGCTGACACGTCGATCCGAGAGAACATGTGTTAACATAGCTCTGTCCTTACTCAAATGACCTCCACATATGAATTTGTGTACAACCTCATCCAGGCCGTTATTACTTTCATATGTGCTTAAGTATTTTGGAGCATTTATATTTACTCTTTGATAATAAAATAAAATTAATACATGTGCTAATTTAGTTTATTTAAGATTCATGCGCTCGCGCGGGCGGTGTGGTGACCGCCTTTTTCTAATTTCTCGCCAGATTTATTCCAAGACGGCCATGTATTCTCTAGTTGTACTCTCTCGTAACAGATCCTGCTGAAAGATCATTCAAATTACTCCTCTCTGCTTCTCAGTACAGGTCCCAACAGGTTGGAGGTCAGTTCACCTGCGACCGCTTTCCTCATTTTTTTTTCTACTTGTCAACTTCAGAATTTAGTTATTTTTTTTTTCTCGTTCCCCTATAATTTTTCAATTTCATAGACTTCATTGAATATTTATATTGAAGGGAGAAAATTGGAACGTCCAACACTGGCCGAACGAAGCAATATCTTTGTGGTGCGCGATAGGGATTATAGGCCAACAACAACTGAAATATTAGCATTATTCTAACAAATACAACTCCAGTAACACAACTATATCTCAAACAGACAATACAGAAAACACATCCTAACATAAAACTTGCACAATTTAATTACACTCGTAGGGCGGAGATGACCATGCAGTTTTCTGCCCTTAAACCACCAACCCAACCCTCCAAGAGAACTTAAAGTTCATTGTGAGCCTTCATGTATCTGAACAATTATCTAAGCAGTTTCTGGTCGGACACACATCTTAACATAAACTACTGTTTAGGCAATTTGAATACAATAGTCCCTAGAGAAGGTAGAAAGGAAAGACTCAGAAGAAATGTGTAGGATAAGCAGACTCACGGAGCCCGGTCCTCTTTCGGCAAGACTCGGGCCTCATTAGGCCTCAGAGTCCGGGCCACCACTTCCCAAGTTTTATTGGCCATTCTAACTTGTATATTAAGTTTCCTTCCTTCTTATCTACTGTCTTCAACCGAAATCTCCACTCCCTCTTGTCGTACATCAGCTACTCAAATATCATCTATCCAACGCCACCATCCTTTCCCAGGAGGGTTTTTTTTTCTTATATTCCACGGCTGACTATCTTATTTGTTAATACTTCTGTTTATTTTTTTTTTTAAATGTATATAACGGACTGGACTTCAAAGACGTCGATATCATTTTTGGATGGACAACGATGTTGTTAATACAACCTGGGGCATTTCTAATGTTATTCTTATTATAATGAAGGAATTTAAATATCTTGTATCTTCAGGCTTCAATCTAAATGGTGTTGTATTTTTTTTTTTTTTTCTTTCTATCAGTAATAATGATAAGTTGTACCTTCTGCGAAAAACATAAAAATAAATTTCAAGAGTGCTTTCCGTCTTTGTAGTCCTTCCAATTACGCGACAAACAAGATCGGAATTGGATATGTAAACTACCCGGTCCAAAAAGTGGGGAAAACAAATAAGAAAGAGTAACACTTTCTATTAAAAGGGGCGAGGTTAGATCAGGGGTAGAGCACTCGACTAATAAACTGGAGGACCTAGGTTCAAAATCCGAGCGCGCACTAAGGATTTTATCTTCTAGTGTGTCGTTCGAGGGTTGGATTTGGGCTCCCAGATTGTTCCTAGGCTCACCCAGCCTTAATTACTAAATCAATTAATTTATTAATGGGTACCTGCAAAGGGAAAAATTCAGGCGGCCGGAGCATAGTACTGACCACACTATCTCCTTAGTGTGCCGTATGGTCAATAATTTGATAACTCTACAGTATCTGCCCCTCTGGGCCCTTTTGGTCTGTTGCGGGAGTGTTATTTTATTTATTTATTTTTTTTATTATTATTTTTTTTAAACTTATATTTAATTTAATAGTTTTCATTTTATACGGATACAATAAAGTCAAATGTGCAAAAAGTGTATTAGTGGCACAT
Source organism: Gonocerus acuteangulatus (assembly GCA_946811695.1). Classification (NCBI taxonomy): domain Eukaryota; kingdom Metazoa; phylum Arthropoda; class Insecta; order Hemiptera; family Coreidae; genus Gonocerus; species Gonocerus acuteangulatus. The sequence continues at coordinate 99,309,593 of OX328124.1, read as the reverse complement.
ATTACCTACATTTTAAGGCCCTATTTTGATGACGTTTGGTACAGAAAAACCCAGCAACATCAGTCAAACGGAACATGTTTTTTTGCGGCATAATTTCTGCCGATCCAGATAAAAATTGTTCGAGACGATTGATATTCATCCCAACTAAAATATTTAAATTTTAGTTACGTCTGGAGCCAAAGAAGTACTAGAAAAACAATATTATATTAACAGACATGAGCGGTTTTCCGGTTTTCGTATACGGTAGGAATCGTGGTAAGTGAAATGCAGCCATTCGACAGCTTACTGAATTTTCTACGAAAACAATTATGACGTAATTTTCGAGATGACGTTCTCAGTCCAAGAAATAAGTCCTTAAACTTCAAAGGGGTTGGTTTCGAAGCTTTGTCGGTTCTGTGTTTGTTTCTCTTTTTTTTTTTTTGCTGGTTGTTTTTTAGATTTGTAATTGATTTTAGCAGTATATTGGTTTTCTATTAATACGTGATACGTAAAATGTGTATGAGTTGTTTGTAGTAGAGCTCTATAATGGAAATTCGATCAGGCTAAATAAGTAATTTACGCTACTATAAATTTTCTGTGCTTGATGGAGCCTGAAATATTATTTTTTTCGATTAAGTATGTGTTTAAATTGTTTCAAAATTATTAAACACGCTGTAAAGCGCTAAGATGGCGCCGTTTTTGCGTGTCTGGCTTTTTCTAGGTGAAAACCTATTTTCTTTTTTTTTTAACCCTGGAAAAAAAAGTTATTTTCTGCTGGAATTCTATAATTGTTTTTATAATTATACTAATAGACATAGCCGCATGATCAGAAAGTGCTCCGCATTAATAATTCGCTTCGGATGTAAAACAATTTTTTTCAAGTAAGTACACCATGTGTTGACAAAGGATTTAAATTATATTACTTAACTGAAGAAATGTAAATTGTTTATTAATAAATAAAATAATATCGAGTTGCATAAATATGAATCTTTATTTCAGGTTGCTCCCCTAGTGCTAATAAACCATTGAAATAGTGCAAAACAACGCACTCTACATGTTGTGCAGACGAATAAAACATTGGAGATAATTTACTTGACCAGTTGCTAAAACATCTTAGAATTAATTTATTATTTGGTCATTCAATTAAGATGCAATATTTTGCCATTAAATTAGAACTTTTTATTCTAAATCTAAATGTAAAAACATCAGTATCATTACTGAAAAATAATTCAAATAAAAGAAAAAATTAAAATACCAAGGGACCGCATGGAATAGACAGTTTAAACGATTCCGCCCAAATACTTTGGCAGCGTTTCAAAACTTTGAGATCTGTATAGCTACAGGCTCTTATCGTGTATCATCACGGAGTCGGCCTTGTTTACATGCCGTTATGATTAAAACAAGACAAGTAAAGAGTGGCTGGATAGAATGTCAGCTTTCCAGTTCCACTCTCGTCGGTGTCATCAAGAACAAACAAAATGACCTCAGATATGATTTGCTGGAATAACGTCAAATTGAATATAGTAAGTCTTTAAATTGTGAAAAAATTATCTCCTATCCGCCCCAGCAGTTTTTGATTTATGCAAAATTAATACAATGACACAGTCCAACTTTATGGAATACTTTCGCTGGACCTTTCTTCCTTATTTCAAAAAAAAAAAAAAAAAAAAAAAAAAAAATATTCCAAGTACACTGCTGACATGGCACAGCTAGTTTTAATATTTAGGATACTGCAACAAAAGACTTTAAAACACATAATGACAGAAAGCAGTCAACGTAATCGTCTAAACATACACCGTAGCATTCAGAAACTTCTTACACTGGACAATCAATACATAAACAGTACATAAGAACGTCTCCAACAATAATGTTTACAAAAAAATTTAATGTTCTCACGCAGCGCAAAACTAAAAAGGATTTAAATATGCTACCATACATTTATGCCTTTGGGTACAATTTGTTTTTATTCTTTTTACGGTGCACATCTGGGCCATTAATGCCGACATCCATGGTGCACCTGGAAAGTTTCTCAACGAGCCCTGAAATAAGAAACTTTTCGCTGCAGGAGAGACTCGAACCCACCTCTCCCGTATGAGAATCTAAGGCGCTAACCACTAGACCACGGGGAGACCTTACAATTCATATTTTCGTCTATACACATCTATATTTCTTTATTCATGAACTTGAGCTAATTATTATTATTTTATGTATCATTTTAAATATTGAAATGTTAAAATCAAAATATTTAGTGGATACTGGTTTTATTAATTTTCTGTTTTAGTTTTTTTTTTTATTATTATTCCTTGTAATACTTAGATTTTATATTATTTTTTTTTCTTTTAGAATTCCCAAATGTTACTATTTTCCTGTCACTAGTCTAAGTAAACATGCACTCTACTAGTATATTATTAAAACTATAATACCACCTCTATAAGCACTAAAATGTATATCAGTCTAATTTGCATAAAATATAATTCCTTAACAAGGTAAGTAAAGAAATAAGTATAGCTCTTCAGGTTGCCTAGATTTCTCATCAATCTTGTCTTGTCATAAGACAAGGTTTTCCGTGCCAAGAAAGTGGATTTAATCTCCCTTAACATGTTATGTTTATTTTGACGCAATTCGTTTTGCCACGTTAGATATTTAAGATGTGGTACAGCAGCAGACGGCAGCAGGATGTACGAGTGAGAGATAGGTGCCTTCCTTAATACCTTGTTCAAGCGGGTAAATCTGCTCCATCTCAACGTCATCATTACCGTGACAATGAAAATTGCAGCAGTTGGTGAGCATTAATTAAGACCGCAGTCTATTATCATACAATCTACAATAATTCCATTAATAATCATATCTTCAGAAGTAAGATAATTCGTGCCAAAAACGCACCTGCCTCAAATAAAATCCAGTGGTATAGATGTATGAAGAGAAAGATCTTATAGCAGAAGACGAATATATATCACTCGGCTCGGAAAGGGGAAGGGAATTTGAACGCACCAAAATATGCCAGGAATGAAATTAGAGATGGAATCAGCTGGAGACGAGGGGCCAGCCATATTTTTTTTTACTCAAGGTGGCCATGTCGTCGGTTCGGTATAAAAGGTACAAAATGCCGACATTTCTTTTCTGCCCCGGCATCAAAACTGCCTGCCTGAAGCTTGTTGGAACGCAACGAATAGCCTACTTAACTAACATCCCTATAATTAATACTTAGTAATTATAGAAATTCACTCGTAATGTAGAAAGTTTAATTCAGTCATTTTACTTTAGATAGTGCAACTTATTAATAACTGTAGCACATAGTTTGCTCTGATTGCTAGATGGCTATATTTTTCCTGGAAAGTGTCTATGAATAATGCACAGAGCAGGTACTGATAAGGACAGCATTTTCTTCTCTCATAACTTAGAGAACAAAATATATCTATTTTTTAAAATGTTTTATCACGTATGGTTGAACTCATTAATGGGTTCTGGAGAAAGGTCTATTCTTGTACTCAAAACAATCAACACAAATCTATTATAATTAGTATTTGCACGACAATTAAGGCTCGGGCACACAGAACGCGATCTGTATCGCGGCGGGCAGCGATCCAAGGATCGTCGTGGCGGTATTATTTGTGACGCGGTATCTTTGTGAGTAATACAGTAATCTTAATCCCTTACTTAATACAGTGAGTAATCAGTAATCCTTTCTAGAGAACAGATCGCGCGGTAAATCTGTAATTTTGTACAACCGTACCGCGTGTTAAAGCGATAAAGACGAGCTCGCATTTACAGAGCGTGTTTTGTTTGTCGGAGATAATGAAATACTGTTCAATACATGTAGATCGCCTCCCACCCTCGGTCAGAGATCGCTGCCCGCCGCGATCTCTGACCGAGTGTTTGGAGATAAATCGGGATAGCTCGGACAATCCATATGTGTATTAAAATATATGTACATATATATATTGATGTTTGTGAGGGTGAAGTTGTTTGGTCACTTATTCAGAATGTGCACCAATTGTTTTGAAAAAAAAAAAAAGATTTCTATTTTTACTAAACATGAATTATTATTACTATGCAATTATTTGTGTTTTATATGTATCTTTACCTTGGAAAAAAAGGCCTAACGTCCAAACCACTAAAATTTGAGTGAACTGCTTGAGTGACATCAGGGTGAGATAAACATTAATTGTTAAAAGGTCCAATGCCTAACCATTTTAGTTATTGAGCAAAAGAATATTTTTCTTTAATTTTGCCCCGTTTAACAATAATGTTTATCCCACTCTGTCGTCAGTCGTGCAGTTTTTTTTTTTTTTTTTTTTTTTTTTTTTTTCTTTTTTTTTTTTTTTTTTTTTTTTTTTAACGGCGCATCTACATCTAGGTCATTAGCGCCGACATCCAGGGCGCAGCGAGGAATTTTACCAGCGAGCCGTGGGATGATAAAATTCCTGCCGGAGGTTGGGAATCGAACCCACCATCTCCCGCTTCTGAATCCAAGGCGCTAGCCATTAGACCACGGGAGACCCCAGTCGTGCAGTTCAATCAAATTTCAGAGGTTTTGGCATTGGACCTTTTTGTATGTATATATATATATATATATATATATATATATATATACATACATACAAAAATATATTTATTTTAATGTTCCTTCCAACAAGAAAACTTCTTGGGACGGGTTATTTCTAGCCAGGATGGATGTGCTTTATTTAATATTTGTGTTTTAAGAATTGCACCCAGGGGTTATCCTTTAACACTTCCGGCCATGAGGCCATGGAAATTATATAATACAAGTTTGTGGAACTATCTTTATATTATCAATATATTAAAATGGAAATATAATTCCATTTATAAATAACATAGCTTTGCTTTTTATTTTCTTAGAAGCAAAAATGCCTTCCTAAACGAACAAAGTTATTGTAACGTAAATTGAGCAGTTATTTTTTGTATAAAGAGCTTCGTCAATATAGTGTATACACACAGGTAAAAAATAAAAAAAAAGTCTGACAGGGTCTTACCTTTCAAAAGTCTGGGCAAATCAAAAAGACACCAGGCTGTCAGGCTAATTGAATCCCATTATGAAGAAATCATGCGTCGTAAATAAATTAGTGGCTACGTGGAATATCATAATTAGGTACAAACACTCGTGTAATGAGCGACCATTGATGAGTGTATTGTAGGTGACAGTGAGTAAAAAGAGAGCAGAAGATATAGAAAGAGAGAGGGTAGGATAAGCCCGCACCCCCAACAAAGACTTGCATCCTGTTGCATTATGCAGGCTCACGGACGTAGGATTTCAGATTAATGCTTGAAGGGAACATGATCCACGTACAAATCAACCAACGACTCTCCAATGATCCCTACAGTTCAGTGATGAATTTAAGACTGAACTATCTTAACGAACTGATTAATATGTCAGCTGTTCCAGTGATGTCCTACGGCCTGATAAATATAAAATTTGCTGTATAATATCATGTAAGTATATCAGTTACATTGAGTTTACTGTGTTCTCTACTGAATTCTTTTAATGTCATAAATATTATTACACAAATAATGGGTCCAAGGACTGTGGAACTCAACATCCTATTAAATTTGACTTGATGTTACATAGTTCTTCTTACTCAGCTATGCCAAAGATGAGGCATTCGAAACTGGGGCATATATAGGAAATAATTTCGGGGGAGGGGGGCCGAGAACACCAGGGGATTTGATGGGTATGTAATAGTAATAACCCAAAACTTGGAATAGTTGGCCAACCTAATAAAAACAAATATTTGTTCTTAACTAAGTGATTTTATTTAATTTATTTTTGCGGTCTTTATGGCATATTTTCCCTAAAAGAATTTCTGTGTGGGGGCTGCCGCCCTGTCAGCCCCTTTATATACGCCCATGATTCAAAACTACACTGTTTATTTGTCTAAATTTTAACGTCCATTATTATTAACTAAGAATTTTAGGACGGGTTATCTAAAGGTTACCATCTTTTTCTAACCAAGATAAGGCTGATGTATTTTCTTTTTTCTAAAGAATAGCCGTGAAGAGGTGATTATGGCTAGGCTTCGTATTGGCCACTGCCATCTAACCCATTCTTATTTAATGGAAAACAAGCAGAGGCCAACCTGTGCAAGTTGTAATGAGACTTTGACTGTTAGACACATACTGACAGACTGTAGACTTAGAAGTGACTTAGACATTCCTCACGACCTTCACGAATTACTGACTGAAGGTAGTCCATACATCGACTCAATACTTAGACATTTTAAGACACTCAACATTTATAACAAAATATAACACATTAAAATAATCTGCATTTACTTTTCTTCTATGTAGCTATATATAATATTTTTTCTTCTTTTTTTATTTCCTCCTTTCTCTTTTTTTTTTTTTCTTGTATTATTATTATTATTTTTTATTTATATATATATATATATATATATATATATATATATATATATATTTATATATATATATTTTAGTTAATCAGAGACAACAGAATCATTTTTATTACTTGTTTATATATTAGCCATTTTCTTATCTTTTAATATGACCACTTAGTTTTATATTTTACTTTTTTTTTCACTTGATTTCATTTTTGATGTATCAACGTACTTAAAAATTATGTATGAGTAGTGTATGGATATGATATATAGGCATACATTATAACCCATAAGTATGCGCGAATATTTGCACACATCAGTGAAAAGTCACTCAAATTATTATCAAATTGTTCTGGTTGTTCTTGTCTTCGTTTTGTTCTATGTTTTTTTTTTTTTTTTTTTTTTTTTTCTTTTTTCTTTTCTTTTCTCTTTTTTTCTTGACTAGACAGAGATATTTCTGATCATGAGCTTATCGCTAAAGTTGCGTAGCTCATAATGAATAAATAAATAAATAAATAAAGAATAGCCACCACCCCGTAGTGGCTATCGAACCCACGACCCTTGGCACGGAGTGCCAAGTGCTCAAGCCTGTACACTCACGGCCACCGGGCCTCCAAAACTATACTGAAAAGGGAAAAGTCCGATTTCTTTTTAAAAGAGAAACGGCCGATTTACAAGAACTGCGTCATCTAAGCGCTTTTATGTTCTTATGTCTTTTTTTTCTATATTTTCTTCATTGATTATTACATTCTGTTTATAAATACATCTGGTAATATGATGTATGATACATTATGGGAGTTCTGTGGTCAAGGCCTCCCAACTTCATCCTCGATTAACGCCAGAAGGACGCTCATATGACGTTGAGAGGGGCATACACAAGCTCCCTTCTGCTCCGACAAGTGGCTTGAGTTGAAGAGAGATCGGCGAGTCACAGAAATTGACACACTTGAAGAAAGAGACAGCCTTCACTTGGTCACTGCGGCAGATTTTTCGGCCACAGTCTTCTGAGTCACCTTGGTGGAGAGAGAGGGTGGGTGACGCTCGATAGGGAGAGGACTACAGGATTTTGATGAGAGGAACGTTTAGGGTGGAAACGTGGAATCAGCATAATATCACATCTTTAACGAGTGAGGTCTTTATTGAGGTTGAGGTCGGAATCGATTTTGTTCGTTGGCGACCTCGCCCAATCATTCGATATATAAGAGTGACGTATATAAAGTTTTTGCGCTAAAATCAAGAACTACAGACTCTAATGTGTTAACCGACCAATACACACATATATATGAAGATTTGAAGAGATTTTTCAAAAATTCATGAGTGCAACCTCAATAGCTACAATCCTTCGAAAAGTGGTAAAAGAAAAAAAGTTGCATGATAAACAATCACCAAAGATGGCGAAACATATACAACCCGCTTTTCCATACCTGAAAAATCACATTGTAGCGTGAATGGTCTCCTACGTTTATGGCTCAAAGAAATACTGAAGTGCTTGAAATTCATAAATGTAAAGATAAATACAAGCCTAGGCAATCTGCGGACAAAGACAGAAGTTCCTAGTTTCACTTCCTACTTGAAATGCTGCTCATGCTTCAAGCAAAAAGGAGCACCTTCGGTTAAAATTATTCCCGAGCTGGAAAAGTCTAGTTTTCCTTCATTTTTCATACGTCTGAGGCGGTTCCTTATAGCCAACTAACAATGGGGGAGAGGGAGAAGGAGAGAGGACGGGGCATAGACTCGGTGATATGTGTGAGGAGAAGGCAATAATTCTTCTTGAATCCGTGGGAGCTGGGGCGGACTCGATACTCCAGTTCTGATCGACAACGCGTCCAGGAACACGGGGGAAAGTGCCCTGGCTCAGTACAGAGAGAGCAAGGAACGTGGGAATATTCAAGAGTGGCCTCAAGTATACTTCAAGGAAGTGGCAAGAATCCTGTATGGAAGAAATGGATAGATCATGTAGAAAACGTTTCGCTCTCCTAGTTAGTCATTAGAATGCAAATAGAACATTTTTACCCTGTAAGGTTCTATCTCTTTATTATTTTATGATTCTACATTATATATATATATATATATATATATATATATATATATATATATATATATATATATATATTTTTTTTTTTTTTTTTTTTTTTTTGGTGCACCTACTGCTAAGATCATTAGCACCCTATACGTTATATATTCAGGATTTTGAATAACAGTCGAAATATCATAATGAATTAGAGAACATTTAAATAGAGTACCTGGAAGCCAACAAACAAACCGTAAACAAACGATTATTCTCCCCGCAAATTTCGCTTATAAAACTGTTTTCCGGCAGGCGGCTTCTGCTAGTTACAGAGTTTGACCTTTTAAATTATAAAAAGGTATTTTCCCCCCCACATTTCGTCAAAATCCGTTGTGTTTGTGATCTTGAAGTTTCTAGTCGGCACGATTTGCTTCATCAGTCCTTCTCTATATAACACCAATGTATAGATAACCTAATCTAATCTCCTTAAACGCATTGTTTTTCTTCCTAAGTAAGGTTTTTCGGCTGATAACTTGGTGCACCTGAGACGTGGGCAATCCTATGATCATATTACATAATGCAAAATGTAGATTGTAATACACCTGTAATTCTATACATATAATAAAACTCTTAACGGATCGCTGTCTGTACATGGAGGATATCTGGGGGAAAATACTATTGGGGCCTTTATCAACGCAATAGTACCTAATACAATGATTTTTAGAATTTTGGCCTGTTTGTATGTTTATCTGTTTGCTGTGCGCGTTCAGTAGCGGGTTTCACTTATATATTGAGGTAAGCTTCACTTAACATTTAGTGTTTGTTTCATGTCAATCGGTTCAGAAATAAAAAAGTTATGTCAATGTAAAGAATCACCTCGAATATATTATGAACTACCTATCGTTAACACGACACACACCCGAGTTTGTCACGAAACTTAGTATATAGTATTCCCTTATCAAATGATTTAACGAGTTCGTTAGCCAGCAAAATTGCTTCATCTGGAGGGGGGGGAGGGTTTACTCCAGAACCAAAATAGTTATTTTCCCATACCGGCTGCAATTATTGTTGTATTGCTACGAAACTCGGAATTCGTTGTGGACATATTAACAGAAAAATGTGTTGTAAAAAAAAGTAAATCGGTTCAATATCCACGCGGACGAAGTCGCGGACACAGCAAGTAAATAAATAAAAACTTATTGTTAGGTAAAGACTAAGTACCAATCATATTTTGCAATGAAATAAGGCCTTGAAAGCAAACATCTGTAAGCAGTTAGTTTCCGGGAAGCACGAACACACAATTAATAACCTCATGTCTGAAATAAATTCGCCTTTTGAGTCCGTCCACTTAATGGTAAACCTCACAATTTGGTTAGCATTACACCTCCACTGTACCAATCTAATAACCATCTCCGCTTTACGACACCCTTCACTTTCAGGTTCTACACGGTATTTAGCCTTATGCCCATTTCATAAATTTCCTTTCGCTCAAAGTGCAGGATCATGAAATACTTTAGTTCGAACGTACTGTAATAATCCACTCTTATTGCTTGCAACGAGGGAAGTCCTAAACATTTATTCATATTTTACATATTTCTGGTTTGCTTTGGAAAGATTTTTATTATTTATTTATTAGTGTTTCGCTACCAAGGCAATTTCATCCCTTCAAAATGGTACCTGTATGGTCTAATGAACCAGCATTGAGATAAAAATTTGATTGACTTATTCTTATAAAGAGAGGTTTACTGAAAGCCACTGGTTATTCAGCAGATATCTTCAAATGAGAGCGCGCAGTTAAGTGTTCAAGAAATAAGACAGTTTTGTGTTTATGTTGTAATGTTAGCTGTCCCTAAACAATTCGTTCATGTGTGCAATATTTGGTTAGTCGTCTTCTGCATTCCGCAAGTAGGTGCAAATTCTCTATTGCATATATCACATTTTGTTGGTTTAATAAGCCCTGTCAGGAGATATTCTTGAATGGCCAATCCTGAGTCGAGCAAGTACAATCTCTTCAAGTCTATTATCTCGTTAGCTGGATGTCCACTCCTTAGTTATATTTTTGATTAAACGTAATCTATTGTCATTAAGTCGGATCCAGCAGTCTTTTCAATAATTTTCGATATTTTGTTCAATTTTATTGCTTAAATCTTGGTGTTTGATTGATCAATTGAGCCCATGACGTATTGTAGCAAGTTTTGCGTATGAATCTGCTAGAAAGCTTTTCCCAAATCTTGAAGGATTAGATTCCGGATTCGTTGGAACGATACCAACTCATCACAAACTTCAAGCAGTTTTGTCACCGATGTCTTAGGTCTGGGAAATTTATTATGTTTAACTTCCACTTAAGATCCGCAAGGTATAGCGACGGTTTTCTGACAATTTAAACTGCTATTATGTGTAGGAAACAAGTGTTTTTATTTAATAATTTTTCTTATCCGCCCCTAAATTGTACATAACTTACTTTCGTTTCGTTTATTTTCATGTTCAATATCTATAAAATCACATAAATATTAAAGGTGGTCAATAATAAAAATTAAATATCTTCAGCTTCATATAGTAGTTTATTTCTAGCACTACATGTTATACACCATGCTGGCACTTCTTTTTCAGCTTTTAAGCAACATTATTCCTGGCTTTATCATTATAAATTATAGACAGCCTTCACAGCAGGATCCGAGTCAACTATTACATTTGGTGGGAAAAGTACATTGCTGAAAATTTAACAATTCTAAACATTGTGTACGTCGTAGAAGGTAGGAACCGATGAGAGACGTACCTGTGCCTTGCGACCTCAACTCATCCCTCACCTATCCAGCCCTCCAGCCGACACAAAGATGCGGATGCCCCCGCAAGCCCCCGTCCTCCCTCGTATGTCGCAAGATTGCGGACGCATCCCCGGAAAGGGATACCTATTTCTCTAGCTTCCACCCTGAGTCAGTCAGTCACCAGAGAACTGGGCAAACTGACCCAGAGCTTCTAACACACGCCACTACGTCTGTAACTGGCAAAGCCTGAAGGGCCCCCGGCCACCAACCCAACCCGTATTACACCATTTTGGATCAAAGTCCCTTCAGCCTTGAATGGTCACAGGCCCAGAAACAGAGATGGGCAGATTCGTATTCGTAAATCCGAATCCGAATTTGATTCACAGCACCTTGGCGTGTAAATCCGAATACGAATACATTCATATTTGCAAGTGTGAATCCGAATCCAAAATTTGGATTCACACATATGAATCCGAATCCGAATCTATTCGTATTCACACATATGAATCCGAATCGATTCGGATTCACACATATGAATCCGAATCCATTCGGATTCACATCTGTGAATACGAATCCATTCGGATTCACATCTATGAATACGAATCCATTTGGATTCACACTTGGATTTACTGAAAAATTCAATTCAAAAGGCCAATATAAATAAATAAATGCCTGTCAGTACCTCAGTATAGGTCGAGTTTTGAGTTTTAGCGAATTTTCGTATGTATATTTATTAGCCTCAGACTAAGTGTTTGACCCAGAAATTAATATGAAAACTTTCCTACTATTTAGAGCCCCAAGTCGTACATTCTGCCGAGAAATGTAGCCACCATGAAACGGGATAGTTCTCCGTCTCCTTCATAGCCCTGAAGAAGGCTTACATGTCAAGCCAAAACTTTGGCATAAATAAACTCAATTTAATTATGAAATGTAGTTTTTATTGAATATGAAGACGGAATTATCATTTCTTAAGATTCTCACGTACACAAAAGTGTCAAAACCACACAGCAACATCACATGAATAAGAGTGAGGATTTAAACGGTAATATTTATATGTTTTTGTAATTCGGCGAACGCTAAATGTTTGGAAGTTGAAGTTAATTATAGGGGTTTTTTGGTCTTTTAATTTAATATGGAGTCTTTTGTAAGGTCTAAATCATAGTTGGGCAAAAATTAGCGAGCGCTAATCGCTAATTTATTCATGAAATGTTTAAACGTTGTGATAGCTAATAGCTTTAGCTATAGTTACAACATTTTGTCATCTCAACGTTCACTTCCGGTCTGCTCTGAGCCCGGGGGCATGCACCGCATATAACTTTAGGTAAAACTGAACTTTAGCGTCCTCCAAACCGATTTCTTTCAAATTTTGTACAATAACGTATTTTGATGCACTAAACACGAATCCGCTGAAAAAAAAGTTCGCATTCAACTAGGAAAGAAGTTATTAAGCACTAAAGTTCACTGTTATGAGGGTTATGAGAGCTAATGTAAACAACTAAATTTGTCAACATGCGCATGCGCATTTATGGAAAAGTTCGTAATAAAGAAGTTTAATTGAAATTTACCATAAATTATTTAAATTCAACAGCAGTTATTTATTCAGAACCATTTTTTAAAAATAATGAAACACTCTTCACATTTATTGTTTCGTTCATGAAAAGTATTATATAACAGAAATCCCTAAATAATTAGCTAATGCCTTTATAATTATTAGTTCGTTCTAATTCGCGCCTGCAGAACTTTAATTGTCAACTCTTATTTTATAAAAAGAATACCAATAAAGTTGCACGAATTTATTATTCTCTTCAAGCGTGCTCATAAATATGAAGTGTACGTGAGAATATTAAGAAATGATAATTCCGTCATCATATTCAATAAAAACTACATTTCATAGTTAAATTGAGTTTATTTATGCCAAAGTTTCGACTTGACATGTAAGCCTTCTTCAGGGCTATGGAGGAGAGGGAGAACTATCCCGTTTCATGGTGGCTACATTTCTCGGCAGAATGTACGACTTGGGGCTCTAAATATTAGGAAAGTTTTCATATTAATTTTTGGGTCAAACACTTAGTCTGAGGCTAATAAATATACATACGAAAATTCGCTAAAACTCAAAACTCGACCTATAGTGAGGTACTGACAGCATTTATTTATTTATATTGGCCTTTTGAATTGAATTTTTCAGTGAATCCAAATGGATTCGTATTCATAGATGTGAATCCGAATGGATTCGGATTCATATGTGTGAATACGAATAGATTCGGATTCGGATTCATATGTGTGAATCCAAATTTCGGATTCGGATTCACACTTGCAAATATGAATCCATTCGGATTCACACTTTTGAATACGAATGTATTCGTATTCGGATTTACACGTCAAGGTGCTGTGAATCAAATTCGGATTCGGATTTACGAATACGAATCTGCCCATTTTTGCCCAGAAAGCAAGCTTTCCTACGGTTCCCCTATCCCCGGGTATCAGGGGGGGACGTATCCCGATAGACCAGAGAGAGGGAGGGCTCCGTACCCTAAAACGATTCTAAACAGCGATCCGTTTCCAGAAGACGAATAAAACCTCAATGTAAAGTCATTCGGTGCCATGACTTTGTCAATGTTATTTTTTATCGCCGTGGTTAGGGATGGTGGTTTTTTTTATAATACTAGAAATCAAATTTTCATGTGGAGGGGTCTGCTTTCACCGGAGAATCTCCTCGTGACATGTGCTACCTGTCCTCCTCGTCGCATGTGCGATTCCGAAAAAGGAATAATTTATACATAGGGTCTAAGAAATATCCTCTGCTATAGAAGCACAGCAATAATGTTCTTTGGCATTACATTATTTGTGTTCAATAAGATACGCAAATGATTGAACTCAGAAATGAATAGTTAATTAACTGCTGTTTATGGTCATTAAATTTTATGGTAATCACCAAAGTCACCAGATGGCGCCATCTTATAGCCATGTGGCAAGGCCAGATATAAGAACAGAACTGAGTACAACTTAAGAGTAATAACTTGCTTAATGGGATGATAAAGTGAAATGAAAGGGCGTATTATAATTATCTGATCATTCTTGAGCAAAGATGAAGTAAGAGACTCTGTGTTAATTAATTACTCAACAACCTTCCATGATCATCTACTGCTGTTTTGGTAGTAGACTGAGTAAGAGGTTCCTTGTTAATTAATTATTCAACAACCTTCCATGATCTTCTACTGCTGTTTTGGTAGTAGACTGAGTAAGAGACTCCTTGTTAATTAATTAATCAACAACCTTCCAAGATCATCTACTGCTGTTTTGGTACTAGACAGAGTAAGAGACACCCTGTTAATTAATTACTCAACAACCTTCCATGATCGTCTAATGTTTTTTTTTTTTTTTTTTTTTTTTTTTTTTTTTTTTTTTTTTTTTTTTTTTTTTTTTTTTTTTTTTTTTTTTTTTTTTTTTATTACGGCGCATCAACAAATCGTGGCTATTAGCGCCGACATCCAGGGTGCAGCCAGGAATTTTCTCTGCGAGCCTTGAGATGAGAATATTTCTGGCGCCGGTGGGGATCGAACCCACCATCTCCCGCTTATGAATCTAGCGCGCAAGCCACTAGACCACGGGAGACCCCATCATCTACTGTTGTTTTGATACTATGTTGAGTAAGAGACTTTCAGTTAATTAATTAATCAACAACCTTCCATGATCATCTACTGTTGTAATGGGAGTAGAATGAGTAAGAGACTCTGTGTTAATTAAGTACTCAAAAACCTTCCATGATCTTCTACTGCTATTTTGGGAGTACACTGAGTAAGATACGTTTTCTTTGGCTGATTTGTAATTAAAGTTTACAACTGTTTACGAGATATTCGTCGAAAAGTTCCAAAGTCCAAAATCTCTGATGTCTGTTTACAAAATAATATTTCTATTTGTCCAAATGTAAGGTAAGTGTATGTATCTTAGTTTCTTAGTATATTTTTTAACCCTATCCTAAAATAGATAATGATCGCCAATTGAAAGTGGTTGCATTCGATTCTGCAAGGCAAAATATCAAAAAGAGATTTATCTTCTTAACACTTTGACTGCGGGAGTGGCAAACCCCAAACATTCCAAAAAATGGTAATGCATGTTTTTCATTTTATGATTTCATTTGTTTTGTTAATGTGAAAAAATAACTTACCCATTGGAAATTCTGGATAATTTCCTTCAGAAACATGTTTTTTTACCATGACGCACATGTGCTGAAAAAAAAACTCCTGCAAAAATTCACAGAAAGGTCTGACCCGGAAATATTCCAGAATAAGGCACTCGAAACACGCCCTGAGACGGCAGAGCAACGAATAAACCAACCTGGAGGTTTGTTGTGAAACCACAGCCAGTGGGTTCGTGATGACGCACATGTGCCGTCATCCGCAGCCAAGGTGTTAAGGAAGAAGCATTTTTTTTTTTCTTTACAAAAGGATTTTTTGGGGATGGGGTCGCCAAAAAATCTGTGTTCCAAAAAAAAATGTTGATGAATGATATTTAGATATAAGAATTACGGGGAAACACGCCAATAGGACAATAGTTTTGAGTAGGATGTTTCCTATGGTAGTAAAGGAGACTCGAGGTTCTGAAAGAGATTAAAATGGAATGCCGGAGATTATTGGAGGATAACAAGGGAAGAATGCTTCTGAAAAACCTATTTGACTTTAATATAAAGGATGCGTGACGACTAAGATGATCGGAGTCCCTGAAGAAATGTTAATATCTTGCTAGCCCTCAATTGGAGGCACGATACCGGAGTGTGCATAATCAAAGGAGACCCGAGGGATTCTCTCACGGTCATTCTGTAGCCGGAAAACAGCTCTCACGATACACTTCTGTCTTCTTTTCCGTTTGGGCATTCAATGTAAAACTAAAATAATGTTCCTATTTTTGTCATTTTCATTAGTAGGAGAACTATCGTGAGCTATAATCGGCAAGAATAATTAGGAAAAATGACTATGTTCGTCCCATTGAAATATGAGAACTTTCGCATTCAATCGGGATCTCGTGAGCCTCTTTTTCGTACTCAGTAATAAAACGTAGCATTAAGCCAATAAGGAGGCAGAGTGGCCGTGAGTGTTAAGGCCTGTGCACTTAGCACTCCGTGCCAAGGATCATGGGTTCGATTCCCACTAGGGGGTAGTGGCTTATCTTTACAAAAAAGAAAAGACATCAGCCCTATCCTGGTTCGAAAAGGGTTGTAACCTATAGATAACCCTTCCTAAAATTCGTAGTAAATAATGGACGTTATAATTTAAATAAATAAAGGGAATAATCGATACAGACAAATATTTAACAGTTATTATTTTAATTGGCGGGCGGTCCTGTATGAATAAATCTTGTCAACTAATCAAAATACCCTTTTTATAGTTCCCTATATATTTCGCGTCTATTGACGTCTCTTCAGGAGAAAGGTAATTATATACTTCCATTTAGCGTTAACTAACGCCTCCATGTAGCATGGACGTGGCCCACTTATCGTACGTCAACCGTTAAGGTTTAATGTACGTACAACTGCTACTACTGCATTTACCGTATCTGTCTGTTACAACTGCATTTTCTTCCCCGCTGACTTAGTGGTTGATCCATTTAAGAAAACTAGTAACTGTTGAAGAAACTGCTTCTCAAATGGTCTTTTACCTTTGCCATCAATATCTTTTGAAAGCTACAAAACGTTTTCCATCCTTCAGCGGAACTTCTTCGGATCTGTCTGTGTAGCCGAATACTTTAATTGTTGTGATTTAATAAGCTGTCTTGTTAAGTGGGGGGGGGGGAGTAAGCCCTTGACCTTAGAAGCAGCCTATAATAGTTGTTTCTCGAACACCTGGCATTAAGACAACCACAATAAATACAGAATCTAATAATCTAATCTAATAATGCTTAACCCTTACAAGACAGCAATCTGCACGACTTTAAATGCCCGTGGAGCGGATCCCGTTTCACTCTCCTGCTTCCACAGGACTGCAAATAGCTGAGCCTCCACTGCCCATCTCAACTCATTTCTACTAATCCGCTTTCGTTATTTATTTCTTTAAAATGTTATCCGATACCTACCATTTTTCATACTTTGGGCTTGGAACAAGTCAAAGAAGGCATAAAAGTTTTTTTTTTTAAACTCTGTTTTTATTTTTATTTTTAAATAACTTTAAGTCAAATATTTCTTCATTGGTATACAAGCTAAAGAACATGACCTCTATGTGCAGTTAAACTGATAAAACACAAATAAGGACCGTAAGAGGGAACCGAATTGTGCAAAGGAACCATTTAGCAGAGGGAAATCCCCATTAAATTGGCAAAAACTGCACTTTTAAAGAACTCTATTGGATACAACAGTGACTATAGTTTACAAAACGTACCTCTAGATATCGCAGAAAGCTGTCACAGCGGTGGTTTTCAGTTCCGAAACGAAGAAATGACCTCCCCACTGTTATTAGGCCACGGGGCATGGCATCCCGTTTTCATGAAACTTGCTATCAGTCTCGAATGGGTTAAGTAATAATTAATTCAAGAAGAAAAGAGAAAGAGGAAGAATTTTTCCACCAAGAATAGTATTTTCCCTCTTCTTAATAGGTTTCAATTAAAAACGCATTGAGATAAGGTTGGGTATGATTTATGTGGAGAAAAACAGGTTAGATTAAATGCAGTAAACGATGAGAGGAGAATATTTTGCATGAGGCAAATCTATCTAGTAATTATGAAGAGGAAATTGCATGCAGAGCAGTGTCTGGAAATGATATCAATCCAGATAGCAGAAGCCGGCTGCACTAATAACTAGCTCCAATAGGAAATACCTATAATTTCTATGTGCGAGAAATCTCAGAGAAAGCCTCTTCAATTTATTTATTCTTGATGAAATTAGTATTTAATGATTTTAGTAAATTCTACTTCATAGCTCTGGAACAAGAACAGATAAAAACATGCGGTTTGCAGGGTTTAACTAGATTTTTGGTCTAGTTTCACCCCCTTGAGTATTGTCATTTACTCGCGATATTCTTTGTATATATATATATACAGGTATTGATCCATGTCAATTTGTAAAAAACAACCAAAAACTGATACGAATAGTAACAGTGCTCCAACTAATAAATAACTAAAACCTCAGCACTGCAGAATTAAAAATTACTTAAATTACACCCGTTCTGCCCCCTCATAAACTTAGTGAAATAGCAGACTTTTGGAGCGTAATGAAGCATAGCGGAGAAAGCATACAGATTTGAAGTGTAATGAGCTTGAAAGGTTTTATGCTAATGTTGGTGTATGGAATGCTGGAGTTAATTCTTGTTGTAAAAGTTACTCGAGGGCATATAACAATTACCTTAGAGCGAGCCAGTTCAGTGAAAGGACAAAACTTACAATACTTGCTATTTCCTAACTCTTAATTGCTCTTACCCTACAATGGTACTCACTAACTTACCATTATGGTGGGAAACTATTATGGGTTCTGTAAAGGATTGGAGATAGGCTTCAGGGTGAAAATTAGAGCATTGGAGTTTGTGTGCCATTTACATTTAGAAATTAGTTTTATTTTTTATTAACAAAAAATACTAATGTTTTTACATTTAACTATATAGCAGAGTTGGACATTATTCAATACATTCCTTATTCAATAATCATTCAAATATATTTGTATTGAATAAGAATTATTCATTGATTATGTAATTCATCAACTGATTTTTTTTATTCTATGAATAACAGTGTAGGCTCATTATTGAATAAGAATTTATTCATTGATTCTCTTGAATCTATTATTTGTCATTCATTTTAACATGCCACATCAAAGTTCTCTTTCGAATCACTTACGGCTTACTTCCTGTCGCCATAATTTCTTATGACTATATTCATCCCTGGGTCCCTTCCGGGTGGATCTTGGCAGTTTTCGGGTACTTCCGGTTCACGTCCTGTCTCTCATAATTACTTATGGGTCACTACACCCAACCCTGGGCGACTTCTGGTACACTTCCAGACTTCAAATAATTTTTTCTCAACTCAATTTTCGTTTAAATAAATCATTTTTATTCAATAATAAATTTAACGAAAAAAGTCCCGTTCGTAATTGAATGCCTGATTAATTAATGTCATATTATTCATTGTTCAGAATGAAATATTAGATTTATTCATTATTCATTATTCTGAATGTTTTTGCCCAACACTATATAGTACTATATAGAAATGTTTCGGTACTCGGTAAGCCAAATGAATGAAATGCACTTGACATATGAAGCAAGTTTGATAGACCTACCTGTTGTCTTAATGGTGGGCCTGGACTCTAGTGGAACATGGATAATTCGAACTTCGATAATTCGAAATCGTGGTTAATTCGAATATTTCTGTCGGTCCCTAGAATTTAGGGCATAAACAATGTTAAAAAATCGTGGTTAATTCGAATACAATTTTGGATAATTCGAATTTTGACGAGTCTTTACCTCCAATGGGAAGTATTCGATCTTAAATCTCGTGAAAATATTCTCCACTCGGGAAAGACGGATAGTAAGATACGGATGTAGCAATGATACGGATAATGGTGAGTCGCGCTTCCTCCCTTCCAGGGGTTGTAGTTACATACACCATCCTGTCGTGTTATCCTAGAATTCCCTCCCATCATCCCTCCCATCTGCATTTCTTATTCAGTTATAACTCAATCAGCGCCTAGATCTGTTGTATTGTTTGTGCCTTGAATTTCTGGTGTACAGTGCAGTTC
Source organism: Gonocerus acuteangulatus (assembly GCA_946811695.1). Classification (NCBI taxonomy): domain Eukaryota; kingdom Metazoa; phylum Arthropoda; class Insecta; order Hemiptera; family Coreidae; genus Gonocerus; species Gonocerus acuteangulatus. The sequence goes on along the minus strand of OX328124.1, from coordinate 99,289,778 downwards.
TGTGAGTTCTTGATTTAGGATGTGGAAGCCTAGAAGTTAAACTTTAACGTTGCCAAAGAAAATAGCTATGATTAAAAAAGTTGAAAAAGGAATAAAGAAAAAATCTGAAATTGCCAGGGCATTCCTCCTAATACTTTACCAACTTATCTGAAAAATAAAGAAAAAAATCTTGGCCATGAAAATGACTTTTTTTCAAAACAATAGACTTTTATTTTTACTTTTTCAAAAAATTATTTATTACTTATGTACGTATTCATCAATTTATGAAATGTTTGTTATTATTTAAATAAAATGTATGTTTTGTTTTTTTTACTTTAAAAAATGTGAAAATATGAAATTCTATTTTTTACCCCTTTATATTCACAAACTTTTTTTAATTCGAATTTTGGATAATTCGAACTTTTTTATCGGTCCCTAGAGGTTCGAATTATCCAAGTTCTATTGTACTGATCCAAAATTTTTCTTACATTCATTTCATCAAGGAATAAATTATATATATTAGTTTTAACACGTTCAGTGCTAACCGGTACAATCGTACCGCCGATGAACTATTGGCTGGGGCAAGTTATAGGATGGAAGGGGCAGAATGTTTGAGCTGCTGTATTTTGCATGGAGACCTCCACTGGAATACAACCAGTGAAACATTAATCATTCAAAAGTTTCATTGGGCTTGTAAGCAAATTCCGAATAACTGTGGAATACCAAATGTGAGTCTGCAAGCATTATTTATTCTAAATTGCCCTAAACGTCAAAAAGAGAACCATCGATGGTTTATCTCTTTGGGTAAAAAAGTCTTTACTGATTTATGTTTTCTTACGATTTCCATCGTATTTTGTTAGCACATTTCAGAAGTCTAAGAATTTCTCCAAATCTTCATCGATTCTATACATTAGTCACCTAAATTGAAATTGATTGGGAGACCCAGATGAAGGGAGATCACGATAACAGTTAGGTGAACATGGATAAGTGAGTCTCCCGAACAATTTCTTGACCTGTTATCATAACAGCTAACTATCTTCATCCCATTGCAAAGGTTTTTTTGTTTAAGCTTTCCATAAGAATTTAATATCAATTATAGGGTATAACGCTCATGACGCCGTTACTGTATGTTAGACATTTTTTGTTTTATTATTTTTTGTTTTATTAAGAGTTTTTCATTACCCAATGCCATTTCGTAAATTTCTGTCCGAATGCTTAAGACTCAGTATGTTAGCGATATCACTGGGTGGAGACCAGTTTTCGAAAGTATTAAGAGTCCACTATTATAATAGATTATCATTATATTACAATCATAAATGCTCAGTAGAGCTAGACTTTGCAGTTGATAAGGTGCTCAAATTTTAAAAAATAACTGGACTTAATCATCTTATATAATAACTGTGATTGTTTAGGTATATGTGTTTATTTAGTTCATATCCTTGAATGATAGGTATACATAAGTTCTAGTTATTTATTTTATCTTTCTAGGTGTATTTTTATCTCTATTTATTTGTTTTACTTTTCTACCTATTTATCTATCCTTAGTTGCTTTTTTTTTCAGTGGGAGAACCAACTGTTTTCTCCTTGTGATACATTTGTTACCTCTTAACTCGTTACTGTGATATTTTGTGTTACCTTAGGTTTTTTTTTTTTTTTTTTTTTTTTTTTTTTTTTTTTTTTTTTTTTTTTATGGTTACCGTTCACATACCAAAATTTCCTAATCGTTTTCGAGATAACTTAGAAAATATAAGAAGATCCGAAAATGTTTAAAAAAAAATAACAGAAATGTCGGCACCAATTGATTTTATAGTTAGGTACTACACTTCTTCAACAAATGAACATAATCGTATTTGAGAATCGATATATAATCAGCTTACCTATATACCTGCCAACAATCTTGAATCTTTCAGTATTTACTCAGCCGGGGTGGCTGGAAGGTGTAGAACGTTGGGAGTCCATTATTCTTTACTGATGTGACCAGAAACTAAAGGATTTTTATTCTTAAACTGACCCTTTTCTAAGTATTCTTATCTTCGTGGACGGCGGAAGGTCAACAAATAAAATCTTCAACACACAGTATCACCAACTTTATTTCATCCCTACATGTTTCACACCTTTACTGGTGCCTCTTCAGGGGAAAAAATTACAAAAATAATAAAAATAAAACTTACAGCCTACACCTGAGGAGGATAACCTTCCACCAGTACGGCCACGTCTAGAATGATCATGGTCTGAAAGAATTCAATATGGCGAAAAATTAACAAAATTAACTGCATTAGTTGCAATAAATCATATATAGGGGAATCGGAACAGTTACTTAGAAAACGAATTAAGCAGCATGCGCAAAGTATTGATAAAGGAGAGAATAAAACAGCGTTGGCTTATCATGCTATAAAATATAAACATAGTTTTGATTTTGAAAATATTAGCACATTAGGTAAAGAAAGAAATAGATTGAAAAGAAGAATAAAGGAAAATATACATATCATAAAAAATAGGAAAAAAGTGGTAAATAAAAAAACGGAAATACTACATTTAAATACTATTTTTATTAACTTATTTGACAAAAAGTAAAATTATGTTTTTATGTTGAAGGTGGGAAGATGGTTTTAATTGTTAGGACTATATTTCTTCTGGAAATTCATTTTTAAAAATTTTTAAAGGTATGACATATCGATTATCGATCAGCTGTTTATTTTTCGCCATATTGAATTCTTTCAGACCATGATCATTCTAGACGTGGCCGTACTGGTGGAAGGTTATCCTCCTCAGGTGTAGGCTGTGACTTTTATTTTTATTATTTTTGTAATTTTTCCCCCTGAAGAGGCACCAATAAAGGTGTGAAACATGTAGGGATGAAATAAAGTTGGTGATACTGAGTGTTGAAGATTTTATTTGTTGACCTTCCGCCGTCCACGAAGATAAGAATATTTAGAAAAAGGTCAGTTGAAGAATAAAAATCCTTTAGTTTCTGGTTACATCAGTAAAGAATAATGGACTCCCAACGTGCTACACCTTCCATCCACCCCGGCTGAGTAAATACTGAAAGGGTTGGGTTGGGTTGGTAGTTTAAGGGCAGAAAACTGCTTGGTCATCTCCGCCCTTGTTGTGTTTAATTGTGCAAGATTAATGTTAGGATGGAGAGTGTTTTCAGTATTATGTGTTTGAGATAGAGTTGTGTTACTAAAGTTGTATTTGGGAGAATCTAAGTTTGGAAAAAAAGAGAAATTATTGTTGTTATAAAATTGCATGTATATAAGAACCAGATTCACACACACATAAATATATTTGCACTTATATAAATATAGTATACATATATATGTATAGTGCACAGTACATATATAAATACAGTACAAATAATAAAAAATATATATACTGTAAACATATATTTTGTTTTATTTTATTATTTTTTTATTCATTTTATTTTTTTTTTATTTTTTTTTTATTTTTTTTTTATTTATTTATTTATTTTTTATTTTTTTATTTTTTGTTATTTTATTTTGATATTTTTAAAAATATTTTCTTCTTTTTTTTCCTTCTTTTGTTTTAACTTTTTTTTTTGTATATATATTTTTATTTTCCTCATTTATTTATTTTGATATATACTAGTGATTACACTGTACAACTAACAACTTTCTTATATTATACTAACAAATTTCTTATATTATACTAATGCTTACTATTACTATTATACTAATACTTACTATTACTATTATTTATTATTATTGTTCATAAAAAAAAAAAAAAAAAAAAAAAAAAAAAAAAAAAAAAAAAAAAAAAAAAAAAAAAAAAAAAAAAAAAAAAAAAAAAAAAAAAAAAACATACACATACATATACACACATACCTAAAAATATTTATCAATTAATTAATATTATATATTTTATAGTAAAAGATATAGCTGCGCCATTTTTAAAAATTCTACAACAACATCAACTGCTTCACAATCATCCCGCAGAGCTTCCGCCAAGTTTCTTGGTATTCCCAGCTGTTGAAGCAGTATCGTGTAGCGAGAGCAGTCTTCGAATATGTGTTTTACAGTGATCGGCTGATTGCATCTCCCACAGGCTGGTGGGATTCCTCTAGACATCAAGTAGCCGTGAGTCAGTCTGGAGTGGCCAACTCTGAGCCGAGCTATAACAACCTCCTCTCTTCTCGATGTTCTGTTTGAGGAGGACCAGGGTCTCGAATCGTGCTTGACGTATTTAAGTTTTTGCTCCCCGCATTCGGCCCACGTGTTTCTCCATCCTTCTTCGATTATGCTTATGGCTGGCGCTACGAGTTCACTGCCAGATAACGGAACCCTTATAATCTCGCTCAAACTGTGTGCAGCCCGAGCGGCTTGATCGGCTTTCTCATTGCCAGGAATCCCACGATGTCCGGGAATCCAGATTAGATGGACAACTTTTCCATTATCTCTGAGAGTTCTGGTGTACTGTAGAATTTTTGAGATAAGGGAGTTTGTCGTGAAAATGTCTTCAACACTTTCTAGGGCACTTCTCGAGTCGGTACAGACAGGTATGTTCTTCTCTGGGGATTCTATAGCCAGATGCAGGGCTGCGGTAATAGCAAATAGTTCAGCAGTGAAGCTGGTGCTTTGGGGACTGAGTTTGAACTTGTGAACAAGGCCAGAAACAATCACTGCACATGCTGTTGAAGATTCTCTCTTAGAACCATCGGTGAACTACACCCTCTTCGCCGCGATGTTGCTCAAGAATTCGCCCAGATAAGAACGTAGCTCGATGTCCGTCATAGAATTTAAATACTGAAAGATTCAAGATTGTTGGCAGGTATATAAGCTGATTATATATCGATTCTCAAATACGATTATGTTCATTTGTTGAAGAAGTGTAGTACCTAACTAACTATAAAATCAATTGGTGCCGACATTTCTGTTATTTTTTTTAAACATTTTCGGATCTTCTTATATTTTCTAAGTTATCTCGAAAACGATTAGGAAATTTTGGTATGTGAACGGTAACCATTCGAGAGTGTTTAAAACTTCAACACTATTTGATTTGTTCTTTTCAACGAGGTTTTGTCTCTATTTTGTTTCTGTTAAGTTTTTAGTTGGTTGTGGATTTTTTAAATTGCAATTAATAGTAAAATGAAAAAGATTGTTAAGAAAATGAGAATTTTTGAAAAAAAATTTTCAAATATTTATCGATCCTACCTATTAGACACCGAAAATGACCCCCGTTAAAATTTATATATATATATATATATATATATATATATATATATATAATTTATATTATATATATATATATAATTTATATATAATATATATAATTATATATATATATATATATATATATATATATATATATATATGTGTGTGTGTGTGTGTGTGTGTGTGTGTCTGTTAACACGATAGCGGCCAGAGTTTTTGTTTTTCGTCACGAAACTTGGTATATAGCATTCAATTAGCAAACGATTGAACGAGTTCGTTAACCACCAAAGTCGGTCCACCGGATGGGGGGTTTACCCCGAACCCAAAACACTAATTTGACTATGTCAGCCGTAATATTTGTTATATTTCAACGAAACTTGGTATTCGTAGTGGTAATATAGAGAGAAAAGTGAGATATAAAAATGAACTAAATCGGTTCATTAGAAGGGGGGGGGGGGTTTACTCTGGACCCACAATACCAATTCGCCACTACCAGCCGTGATTTTTGGTATATTTCGACGAAACTCGGTATTCGTAGTGGTAATATACAGGTAAATATGTGTTGTAAAAATAAACTAAACCGGTTCATTAGAAGGGGGGGTTTACTCCGGACCCAAATTCCTAATATACTCATACCGGTCGTAATTTCTGCTGTACTGTAACGAAACGCGGTATACGTGTGGGTAACTCATGATAAAGAAGTGTTGTAAAAATGAGCTGGATCGGTCAATCGGAAAGCGGGGGTTTAATTTGTAATATATTTCAATAGAAAAGCCCGCCAGACGTAGGTTCACAAAGCCGCCGCAAGGAGCGCTTTCTACCACTAGAGTGACTGTATCCTGTTCCTGCGTTAGATCAAAATACGATAATATGAGGTTTTTTTTATTTATTACGTAGTGTAATAGGTACCATGTGTCATAACACAACACAAACATAACTCTGGAAGCAAATTAAAAATTGATCAGTTACTCATTACAAATTTAAAAGAGAACTATTCATGTTTTTATTTTATTTATGTAGGATATTTTAAGCAAATTGTTCTGGAAAGCAGTCTACACTACCCAAATTCTGAGGAAAGTGCTTATTAATGCAGCTCCTGCGTGACGGACTTTTTGTAATATATGTGTATGTTTTCTTTTATCTTCTCAAGTATGATCGAAGTGAAATTTATTGTACGTTTTTATTGTTTGGTCAATATGGTCCGAGATGTTATCACCTTGATCATCATTTTTTGCATCCCGTTTAAACCTTTTCCTTAGCAATTGTCCGGATTCACCTTTAAAGGATTTGGAGTTAATTTAACCGTATGTTTTTATTATTGAGCTTCCTCCTCATTTAACCATTTCAGTAATATTAACGGCCACAATAAAGATTCATATGTTGCTACCTTTTTACCAATATGAGAAAATGGCGAACTGCTTCACTGGAGGTTGGCCTTAACAGACAAAATAAATAGTTAGATTTATAAAACTATCCCATATTTCATTGGTTAATCATGCTTTGAATACGGTATGCACAATATAGAGCCTTCGAAAACACGAGACATTGAAGGTCGCCTAGACTCCTTTCAGGGCCAAATTGACCGAGCCGAAAAGGCCGGGAGGAAGGGGGGAGTGTAATTGAATTAATGCCATTTGCTACAGATGTGCCTTGCCTTGAATCCCATTGGCTAGAAGGTGTGGCCAGCCACAATCCCATTGGTTCTTCCAATCACATTAGTATGATTGATGATTTCCACGTGCATGCGGCCCACACGCCTTCCTTTTCACTTCTAGCTCATTTGTCTGCGCCCCTTTCTTGCTCTTGTTGCCTCTTGAGCAGGTGCCTCCTTCTTATCCATACAAATATATAGTTGACCTTGTTATTCACTACTAATTGCTACAATACACACTCGAATACAAAAAAACAACAATTTAAGATCCGGTTCTTTGATGTATTTCCACAAAAAAAAAAAAAAAAAAAAAAAAAAAAAAAGACACCGGCGTGTAAAATTGAAATAATAATGGTATAGCTAACGGCCATAGCCACGTTGAATGCACCTGTTCTGGTAAATCGCCGAAGTTAAGCAACGTCGGGCGTGGCTAGTACCTGAATGGGTGATCAACAAACGTGCTGTTGGTATTATAAAAGGGTAGCAACTGTAGATCGCCAGGCTGTAATAGCCCAATAGTTGATACTCCGTTAAACACACACACAAAAAAATTACAGTCTCCTCGTCTTATCTAGTCCCGCCTGCAAGTGGTTGAGTCTTTTCATTTCCGGGCCCCTTAAAGGGATCCCCTACTGAACTTTGTATGCTTAAAAAGGATGGCAACCAAAAGAAAGCCCGGGTTTATAACAAAGTGCCGTAAAAAATATAAAAAAAATATACACGTCTAAAAACTAGTATACATACAGTTTTTGACACTGAGCTTGGAAAATATTTCTCTGCCAAAATAAATGTTTAACAAATATTAGTGAGCATTAATTTTTGTTCAATCATTTCTACGAATCTTATTGAATGAATATGCCCAATTTTATTTTACAATTATGAAATTTTGAATAATGATCAAATCTTTTCAAACAATTGACATATCGTCCCCTACTATGTCAAACTACGGAATATGAAAAATCTGTTTTTTCAGATTCAATACTTTGTTCTTTTATTGTGGACAACACTGCTTTTCGCAAATTGTAACTCTAAACCCTTTTGAATGCCCGGAAATGCCTTAAATAAAGTATCGAATAAGACCATTTTAGCGCGGTTCCTCCCTCCCCCATAGGGAGGAACCCCGCTTATAGGGTTGATACAATGAAACAATCCGGAAGTGCCGACAAGAAAATTTCGCGTTTCAGAACCCCTAGAGACCGAAAATAACGGTGGTTAAAATTTGTATATATATATATATATATATATGTATATATATATATATATATATATTTGTCTGTTCGCTCTCTAGCTCGAAGACGAATGGTCCGATTTTGATGAAATTTGGTACAAAAATCAGTCGTCCAATATGAAAGGTCAAGTTCGTTGACCAGCAAAATCCGCCCACTGGAAGATGGAGTTTGGGGCGAAATTCGCGCAGAAAAAATCGTAACGCTTACGTTTTTGAGTTCATAAGCTTGTAAGTACTCTTTTTATAGGCTTCTTGGGCTAGGAAAACGAATGAAACCATTTTCAAGGCGATAGCTTTAACCGTTTTCGAGAAAATTGGAAAAATAGTTTTTGAATACCGTTTTTAATTTGGGTACTTAGAATCATGGGATTCAGTTGAAACATTTTCTGCATGTTCTACTTTCATTAAAACTAATATGTTGAAATTTTGGTTACGTTTGGAGTTAAGGAAGGGTTAGAATAAAATATTTTATTAACAGACATAAAAAGTTTTGGTAACTTTGTATATTTTCCTTAATATCTCGAAAAAGGTTAAGAATTTGGTAAACAAAAGAATACCATTAGAAAGCTTACTAAATGCTCTACAAAAAAGGTTCTGATGAAAGTTTTGATTAGGCGATGTCAATCGGAGAAATAAGTGCTTAAAACATTAAAGTAATTGATTTTGCTTATTCGAACTGTTCTTTTTGTCTGTTTTTATTCCTTGTTATTTTTTAATTGCTTATAGTTGGATAATGTATTTTACAATAAAACAGATTAGGCAAAATAAGAAAAACAATTCATTGTTAGAAATATAGCTTGCCAAGAGAAAAAGATTCGTTGACGTCTTTTGAATATTTTCAATTGCCTTTATGCTGTTGGTTTTTTTATTTTATTTTTTAATTGATTTTATCTGTAGAATTATTACTATAGTAAAAGAACACAGGAATGTGTGAAAATATTTGATATTTTCCAATTCATTGAAACGTATGAAATGAAGTATCGGTAGAAGAGGATTCTAGGGTCTTGCGGACCTGACCCCAGGTATAGCCAGCCATAAAACCCTTTGAACAAAGGCCGAGGAAAATATTATCTGTTTCTATTCTATGCTTTTCAAATGAGAATAGGGATATGAACAGGAACCGGGGTCTCCCGTGGTCTAATGGCTAGCGCCTTGGATTCATAAGCGGGAGATGGTGGGTTCGATTCCCAACCTCCGGCAGGAATTTTATCATCCCACGGCTCGCTGGTGAAATTCCTCGCTACACCCTGGATGTCGGCGCTAATGACCTAGATGTAGATGTGCCGTAAAAAAAAAAAAAAAAAAAAAAAAAAAAAAAAAAAAAAAAAAAAACTGGAACCGCGCTAAGATGACGCAGTTCCTGCGAGTCGGACTTTTTTTTAATATATTGCTTCATCAATGTTTCGAATAGGTTCGTTCGCTAGTTAGTTCCAATTTTCATATTCGATAGTTTGACACGCTAGTGACGATATATTCTATCTGATAATCCTCGTGGAGCTATGTACAATTTCGGAAGTTTCTATGTCTTTGGTCCTTTTTGTTCTAGGGTAGATAAAATATTGTGTTCGAATTAAGTGTAATCGAAGTTCGAACGAATGTTTAATGGAAAACGTTATCAAGCAAATTATAGACATTGTCAATTAATTTTTGCCACAATTTTAATACCGTACTCTATCATCTTGGTTTTTGACATCCTCATAGTTGTAACAGTTGTTCATTCTTGTAAAGTCCTCTGATGCAGCTAACCCGGAGTGTAATCTTCACTCAGTTCAGTGTACTGTTTCTACGCACTTGCGTCCACAGAATCCACTAACGGAACTCGGGTTTATTTAAATGCCCGGCACGGTGTTAAGGTCCAGCTGTTCATCCCTGCAGGTGTCTATAATCGATGTTAACGGGTCCTCAAACATCTTATGACCCTCAATTCGTACTTCATAAAAATCTTTTCTTCACTATCTGTAAGCAGAGTTGGGCAAACGTTAGCGCGCGCTAAAAGCTGATACCTCTCCGCTAATTTAGCGAAACTGTAGAAAGCCAGCGCTAATAATTAGCGGTTAGCGGCGGCAGTGCGCTAACCGCTAATCTATTTATGAAATATCGTAATTGCTATAGTTACAAGTTGTAACTATAGCTTAAGCTATTAGCAATTACGATATTTCATAAATAGATTAGCGGTTAGCGCACTGCCGCCGCTAACCGCTAATTATTAGCGCAGGCTTTCTACAGTTTCGCTAAATTAGCGGAGAGGTATCAGCTTTTAGCGCGCGCTAACGTTTGCCCAACTCTGTCTGTAAGTTATTAATCCTTGATTCCTGACTTTTTGATTTTAAGTCTTAGAAAAATTGGTATTCAGTTTGTTCGTGAATTGAAGCTCTTTCAATATATATATATAAAACAGTTCAGAATATTTCAAAAGCATTAATGGGAGAATGTCATGTTACGGTACCAGTTGTCAGACTCAGTGGACAAGGAAATGTTGAGAATTTTGAAATGTGGCTAAGTCATTGTCCACCCTCTTTTAAATGGTTTAGGCAAATCAACATTTTAATCCCGTGCTTTGTAGGATTGGGGAATTTGGTTTTCAAATGACCCGAAATAGTATTTTTCTCATTTCTCCATACTTTGAATAATGCAAAAAAAAAAAAAAAAAAAACGTTTGCAACAGCGAAAGAATGTAAAAGTTAACTTCAATGGAGAATGTAAAAATGGAAGAATGAATGTCCGTAACAATGTTGGATGGATTATCTCTAAATGAGATTGACAGCTGCACCTTTCAGGGTTTCCCCCAAAAATGTTCAGGCAGTGAAAGGCAGAAATTGTCTAACTTTCTTGAGAGTAGATCGTAGATCGATGGGATCGCCTGGATTAGATCGTGTTGTTATAAAAATACATTTTTCCGCTTTTCCTCCCTCGCTCCATAAAATGTTGTTTTACAAATAGTATATATATATTTTTTTTACTTTAATATCTTTTATAATTGTATTTAATTTTTTCACCATTTCGTGATAAAACTATAGCTTTTTCCTTGATCACTTAGGAATAAAATTCGTTTTGATTATGTTACTGTTCTGTTCCATTAACCCAACAAAAAGAGAGTGACTTTTTGTTGAATCATTAAACGAAAAATCAATTATACTAAATGGCTATGGTTATCTTTTTTTAAACATTCTTGTATAAGTCTGTATGTATTAGATATTTAATAAGGTCATCAAAGTACTGGCTACCATCGGAAAGTAAGTTGGTCAAATTGTATGGAAATTGATCTTGCGACTTATTGTCATTGAATATGCCAATCTAATTGAAAATTGAACGCGTTTAAATTCAATTGGCACATCTGTGGGAATACCAATGGCTAAAACGTGTGTACTACGTAAGAGGAAGGTCATTATGCGAGAAAGACGGGATACCGCCTTCGTTCTCATCCTTACAGCGCACAGTGGTCAAAAACCGCCCAAAAGCGCTCAAAACTCAATAACATTTGATATTCTTGATTTAGAAACCCGAAATTAGAATATTTCAACTAGGACACGATTTTTCACTCGGATCACTTCAGACATTTTTTGCAGTCAACACTGACTTCGGTACTGCGAAAAAAATCCATCTTCGATTTGATTCCAATGTTTACATAGAGATAACGCGCGTCAGTCTTACCAAGTTCGTTCACCTGTAGCACGGAAATAGGCAGGTTTATGCAGCTAATTTCAGTCTGGGGTCTTTCTATACATGCCCACGGAATATTTAAGCCCGAAATTAGAGAGACGCAAAAGCTATGTGACAAAACGAAATTTGATACGTGTATTTTTTTTTATTTTTTAGTATCCCCGTCCATGAAGGCGATTCGAAAAATACAAAAATATTTTGTTTGCCCTACGAACTTGCGTTAGAAAAACATGCGTCAACCTTATCAGTCTGAAAAAGTAAAGTTGAAGGAACGATTATGGTACATGAGGATTTGGGAAATTTTCTTCGTTTCTAGTACTTCAATGATTAACCACCGTCCTGGAATCAACGGTGTGGGCCTTAAACTCAAGAAATGGCACTCTCACGAGGTATATAACATAAATTTAAGGCAAATGAGTTCGGAGAAAATGCTTCAAAAAATCAAGTTTTGAGCGCATTTTGACTATTTTTGACCACTGTGCAGCGTGTTGTTTACTGGGTTTGGCACCGGTACACGCCTGCCGGGAATAACTGATCCACTGATAATTGATCAGTTATCGACCAGTGTTCGATGACCTCCAAAGGTTGAAAATTATTAAAGTACTAACCTCGCTATTACAAAATGGGGATTGGTAAAAATTGTTGGTTGTATGTATTGAAGGTACGGACCACCTTTATCACTGAGGGATATGGAAAATAGTTTACATTCTATTCTCAGACCATGTGTATAGACACACAAAAAAAATAATAAAATTCGGCAAAGCCGTTTCGGAGGAGTTTTGTTACAAACACTGTCATTCGAGAGTTTTATATATTAGGTATGCATATATACCCTGAGGCTGCTGGTCTAAGAGGACTGATAAAACAACATTTTTTAACTTCACTTCCGGATTAATTAAAGAGATTGGTTTCACATGCGGGGTTTCCTGTCTATGAGGATGAGAAGAAACTTTTAGTACTTGGCCAAGGACAGAAAGTTATTAAAAAAAAAAATCCTGGGGCAATGAATAATTGTCCTTCGTCACCTGTTGAGTAAGTAACACATAATAAGGCAACGAAGAGATTTAATATTTTACAGGAGTGTATTGTGGAATACACTTGTTCGAAGACACGAAAATTGCATGACCGGCTGTTTTGGTTTTAGTGCACTTATCGGGCTTCTGGCGAAGTTGGTTTCAATGCTCGTCTTTCATTCTTAAGGGACTCGACATCAATACTATTACATAGAAACCCTAGCAACTATTCCATATTCCATGATACGCTATATTTTGACTTACTAACCTTCCACTAAGATATTCCTAAATAGTGACGAGAAAGAGTTATAATATTAAGGTCTTTTATCTATGTCTGTCTTCTTCCAGCCATTGGGCGGTGCAGAAGGGACCTGTGGCAAGCCCTTTTCAACGTCAAGTGACGTTAATCGAGAATGAAGTTGGGAGGCCTTGAGAACAGAAACCTCATATTGTATAATTTTACCAGATGTATTCATACACTGAATATAGTAAGCAATAAATATATTGAATTGAAATGCCAGTCTTGACGCTGGTTTTCACCTTTTTTGTACCAGGAAGTAACAAACTATAAGCTAGAGTCGATACTTCTTTAAAATATTTTTAATTTGTTTTGTATTTAATGTTAATGATGTGGTGAATTATATATTGTTATGATCATCGCTCACTTGTAGATTCAATGTCATTCACCCCAGAAGTGGAGCATATGGAGGTAAAATATATACCTAAATGCTGCAACATTGAGGCGTCCATAGTAATCATAACAAAAATATAGAATTAAAAGAGCAGATTTAGGCTTATAATAATATTTTCTAAATGATTTTAAGGACGACAGAAACTAAAACAGGTTCTTTTTCTCGTCGACCTAAAATAACGGTTATTTCTCCCCTCCTCTGGCTGCCTTAGGGCAGAATTAAGCTGGACATACCTTCGGCTGGTTGAGCATCATCGATAGCACCGCATGGTTTAGATGTTGCTCCGGGTCCCGGACCGAACACAGCCCGAGACTAGGGCAGGCAGGAAGGGAGGGGAGGGTGTCATCTGACAGGCGAGGTCTCAAATTATATAGTCTAGTGACCACAGGATGGAAGATGGCCGCTTCATCCGCCATAGGCCAGGATGTGGTGGTCTGTAGTCAGGACTCCACGAAGAATGAAAGGATACCTGGATGTGAAATTTGGGCCCTTTTTCGCTTGCAATGGCCCATGTTGGCGTGAAGACAAAAATTTTGATTATCCGAAAATAATATTATACAGGGTGTCCCGCATTGAGATGTCATAACTTCAGGGGGTTTATTCTGCACCTCATTTGTAGTTCAGGGACGCAGAAATGAAAGTTTTATCTCAACATGTAGCAGATCTAATCAAGCTTTTGTCGGAAACTGTGTTTTCCGGATTTCTGGTTAATGTATTGTAAATAACAACCACATTTTTAGAACCTGCATTAATTTTTTTAATAAAAAACGCTCGTTATTGAAGTATTGCCATGCAAATTGGCGGAGGCAACCTCTAATCTATAAATAGCTGATTAAGAAAATATTGAATACCTAAGTTAAAAAAACACTAATAACAATAGTTAAAATCTATATGGTTCTTAAATCAATTAGTTTAGCTCTTAATTTACATTTAAATAACGGGTGTTTCTTATTGTAAATTTAATCTAGATTCTAAACATGTGGTCATTATTTACGATACATTAACCTGAAATCCGAAAATCACAGTTTTAGGTAAAAAAAAGAATAGTTTTGAAAATCGACAAAAGTGTGCATAGCTCTGCTACATGTTGAGATAGGACGCTCATTTCTGCGTCCCGGAATAACAAATTAGGTGCAGAATAAACCCCTAAAATTATGATCTCAATACGGGGCACCCTCCATAAGGAGACCTAATAGGCCCAGAGGCCATGGCATTTTAAGGGTTGTTATCCTATAAAATCAGATTTTCTTTTAAGTGTTGTTGGTCCATATATAAAACGACAGTAAGGTATCATTAATACTTCGGATGAAGCTCAGTGCAGTTAAAAATTTAATTTAATTCAATTGTCAAAAAGTATAACTGACCACGCTTCAAAAAGAGTTTGACCAGGTCATCAAAAAAGTTAAAAATGAAGCATACTATCAAAGCAGGCATTTTTCTTTTAGTTTCTAAGGACAATAAGTTGGTGGAAAATGCTCATTCGAACTTATGAACATCTTCAAAATTTATAAAATTGCATTATTGTATCAAACCTGAAATTGGTTGTGACAGTAGCATTGTATACATTTAATGAATTAACCTTCAGCTGATGTAATCAGCGTTCCTGGTGGTAACCGGCAAAAATAAACACTTTTTCCCCCTTTTTCTATCTTTTAGCATATTTCGTCCATCCGTCCGGACAAAGGAAACGCGCTTATGAGGTTGACCTCTTGACGCAGCATATCTAATTCCTATTTCGCAGGTGTTTACTCAGTTTCAATCTTCAGGCGAGGTTTTCAAGCCGAGTTAATGACTTTTACCCCCCTTAACGTGTTATGTCTATTTTGACACGCCTTCATAGAAGGTAAGTTCTTTCTGGGGAGAACATCTGTAAACTTTTAGTCTAAGGATTCTTCTTTGAACAGTACTGTTATTTTAGAAATAAACGTTTTCTGTTGTTTTTTTTCTTTGCTTGTTTTTTTTATAGTCCTAGTAGTTTAGTATAATGTATGATAGTTTATTGAGCATGGCAATGAAAAATTGACGTAGCTATTACTTTTCGTGGAAGAGAACCCTCCGACACGATCCCAGACTTCTCTTCCCCGGGCTACCCCCGAGGCAAAGCTTAACCCTCCCTCGGCGAGACTCTCCTCCGCTTAGACAAATGTCCTAATCCCACAACTCTACCTCCAAGGGACGAGTCCGTATAAGTAGATTAGTTAGTGAAATTTATCATTAGAACCTAACAAATCGCCTAGAGACCGTTCCTTAGTGTCATTCGGCACTGCTCGCGGTGCACCCTCAGGCACCAATCAGAACCCGGCTCTGGAGTATCCATCAACCTCAAATCTCCCCACCCTTTTTATTTGCCGCATGCGCACTGGCTGAGTGATGGTCCGAAGGATCGCTCTGATGGACCGTACAAGTACCGCCCGCATCATTAGCCGCAGGGGAGCGGATACTTTCTTATTACTCTTGTGTAATTACCTGAAATAAAATGGCCTGTCGGATCTGAAAAGAACTGAGATAACGATGGCAATTCTGACGAAGCGCATCCCCACGATTCTCAACTTGCGCAAAGAGGAATCTCCCACAAGTGATTCTAACTAACCTCTGCTTACAATCTTTCTCTGCAAGCTAATTCGAAACTATCTTACTATTTTTCAAGTATCCCTCCAATTAAGATCCATTAAATAGCATTACAGTCCAATTAAAAATATAGCCTCCTCCATAATATTGCTCCTATGCACGCTTTAGCATTTAGTAGTTGGAGAGCTGTCAACGCACTTTTCATGAAGTGTTTTATGCACCCTGAAATTTTGCTATAATGTACCTCTTGGGTAAATAAGAAGGTAAGTATGTGTTTCCTGGACATACCTTGGAACACCAGGTACTGCGCATAGGGGAAAGGTTCAAAACAATATTGCCCCAAAATAGTGTTTTATTCAGAAGCCGACTATTATTAATGAAAAAAAATTACAAATTAAGGCAAT
Organism: Gonocerus acuteangulatus; assembly: GCA_946811695.1. Classification (NCBI taxonomy): domain Eukaryota; kingdom Metazoa; phylum Arthropoda; class Insecta; order Hemiptera; family Coreidae; genus Gonocerus; species Gonocerus acuteangulatus. Next base: position 99,273,412 of record OX328124.1, on the reverse strand, counting down.
TTTAAAATTAATAATAAATAAGGCAGGCACTTTTAAGGGGGTTAAAATGTAAATTTAAAAAAAAAAACAAGTACCTAGTTTTTATTTTTAATATTAAAAGTGCTTTATTCAAGCTGCGATTTAAACAGCGTCGTCAATAAACATATTTGAAAATAATTGCAAAAAGGCAGACACTTTTGTGGGGTTTAATTATCAGGAAATATAAAAATAAATGTTGCCTATGATAGACTGCAATACACTGCGCGTAACCGTAAGAGTGTATGAGACGACCGCGCAGTGTTGGTTGTTTTCTGTGCTCTCATTGGTTCTTGCTCACATGATCTTGTACAGCTGTTCCGGTTTAAATGGCAGCGCGAATAAAACTCTCATTTAATATTAGAATAAAAACAATTATTATTATTATTATTATTATTATTATTATTATTTTTACGTGTTATACCCCTTAAAAGTGTCTGCCATATTTATTATTCATTGTAAAATTGTCTTAATCTTACATTAAAGATAGTTGGCTTCTGAATAAAACTCTATTTTTGGGAAATATTTGTTTGCACCTTTCCCCTATGCGCAGTACCTGGTGTTCCAAGGTATGTCCAGGAAACACATATATACCTTCTTATATATCCAAGATGTACATTATAGCAAAATTTCAAGATGCATAAAACACTTCATGAAAAGTGCGTTGCTGGCTCTCGGACTACAGGTTTTTATTATTGTCAATCTATTTCACGTTCACATTTTCCCTTAAACTATTGGATTTTCGTTTGTGTTATTTCGTCAATCATTTGCCACACAACCAGCCATTCCCTTCCGTTTTTCTTGACCCACAACGAGCCTCGGCAGGATTGTGCTCCGACAACTGAATAATTACCTATTTATTTATTAACAACACCGATGAGGATCTGCTCTAAAATAATTTATAAAACACCATAAGAAATAAATTTATAAATTATAAGCTCAAAACTAGTAACAATATTAGAAAATAAACCGCAGGCCATGGAAAATGAATCTTAATTAGTTATTTAATTTTAAGAGCGTCGAAAGGAGGAGATTTTCTCCTTCGTAATTACAATATAAAAAAATATAATTTTCAAAATTACATGAAATTAATTTTTTATTAATAATAAAATTATTTTTACCGTATTAGGTATAATAGACAACATTATTGAAAATAATCTTTATGTAGATATACTTAGTTAATTCTATTTTTTATTGAGTTTCCGCATTTCATATATGAGGTTTGAGAAATATTGGTCACTATTACATATCTAAATTAATGTTCTAATAGTAAAATAAAAAATAAAATCTAAATTCATAAAAAAAAAAAAAAAAAAAAAAAAGTTTTCAATAATTACTAATCTAATGAGGCCCAATTTTAAATGTCGAATGTCTGTTCGTTTCTGAGGAACACAAGGAGGGCCGGTCGGTTCGCTTAATGACGACAGAAAGAAATGAATGAACGGAGGAATAGCTCGAATTCCGAAACCTTATTTTAACTAATGCTTCTGACACAAACATTTATCATTAGGTTAATTTCAAAGGGCAGCCTTTTCGAGTCGATGCATCTCGAGGAATGACCGAGCGCTTTCGGCAAACATTCCACAGTCATTTTACTTACTACTAATTACCTTTCCTAATTTAAAAACCAAAAACAAAATCAGCAGAAAGTCATCAGACAAAAGAAATTTGATGTTTACTTTTGATGGAATAATCCAATAAGTTGGTGAGTTTCATCTTGCTAGTAAGTGCTATTGACAGTTAGCAGAAGGACAGATGTGTAAAAAATGGCACCAAAAATAACCTAATAACTAAGACCGAGATATTGTCATTGTTTATTTTTCCGAGGAATAACCATCACACCAGAAGGTTCAATAAATAAACACACCTGGTTCACTGACTGACAATACCCTTTACTTAACCCTTTCCGTACCAAGAAAGGTGCACGGCGAAGGGTTCTACTGTACGGGATACTCGCACACAGACTCGGATCCAATGTACCAGATACGTTTCCCATTCTTGCTTGACTTTAGTGATCTCCACGCTGAATTAAAACTCTATTTTTATCATTTTGATTTTTGTTCCTCCAATCGTTATTAGATTTTATTTACCTTGAATTAGACTTATATTTAAGTTGAATAAGTTTCATTAAAAGAGAGTTATATTGTATGCGTGTAAAAAATAAATAAATAAATAGGGTAAGAGACCCAATAGTTGACACTTTAAGGAAGGGTTATTTTACTTAAAATAATTCTTCGCTTAGTTTTTGAAAATAATAAACTTTGAATATATCAAATTATTCGTCAGCTCATTCTCTATGAAATTCACATAAACCAATTTTAGATACATTAAGTATTTCAAGTAATATAAATCATTAAATGCTGCCTTACTCTGGTCCTAATGTTGACACGTCTGCAGTAGGTCGGTGCCTAAGTTTGACTTATCTGTTCCTAAGGATGACAGTGAGGGAAAATGAAAATAATACAACTTCATTCTTTAAACAAACAATCAAATTGGATTGAAATCGTGCTGTTTTTCCTTCAACTTGAACTATACACTAATCACCTACTCTACAGCCATTTTCATCATTCATCCCTTGGTCATTTTTGAACAATCGCTCTTCTTCTTTAACTTTTTGTAGAACTCATTGATGATAGTTTACTTACACCTGTTGATTCTACACAGTTCATGCTAGTGATGTCCTTCCTTCTTCAGGCTGAATGGAGGAGTCACCATCTTCCTCCATAAAATCCATAAAAAGTTGCCTGTCAACATTAGGAACAGAATGTCGAAATTAGGAAAACATGTTGTCAACTTAAGGTTCCAGTCATAAGAAATTAATAAAATCAGGATACATGAATTTCTAATGAAAATCTCAACTAAATGTTTTAGTATTCATCACTTACAACCGTTTTCCTAAAGTTGACATTAGTGTCAAGAAAAGGAGCCCTGGTTGTTTATTGGGTTCCCAATGTTGACACTACCATAAACTCAAGATTTTTTTATTTACCTTGTCAAACCTTTTACAGTCCATCATTTAAGTATCATAGAGGTCATAGAAATCACAAAAATCTAGGCGCACGGTAGTGCGCCAGGCCAAGTTCCGGCCTAAGCATACTGTGTGTATATTACAGGCGGTCTTAGAGCCGATTTTTACCCTCTCATAACTTTCAACCAGGTAAAGATAAAGTTATGAAATTTTACACAGGTATTATACTACTAGATGTAAGTAAAACTGGAAATTTTCATAATTCTACATCAAATAGTTTCTGAGATATAAGCGATCAAAAATCGGGATTTATAGGACTCACTCACTCACTCACTCACTGACTCATCAAAATTATTGGGTACTTCCCATGATGCTAGAGACTTGAAATTTCGCATGAAGATATATATGAAGACGTTATTAAAGGAAAAAATCGAAAAATCGCGAAAAGTTGTGTTTGACTCCGCTTCCGGGGCGGAGGCGTGCCAGTTTTGTACTTCCTTCGGAAACCCATAATTCCGTCCGAAACCCATGATGTGGGGTATAAAATGAATTGTCTCGGTATGAAGAACCTATATTTGATGTTTTAAGAAACAATTAGACGCATATAGGCTCGGTAAAAATCTTATACCAGCTGTCTGTCTGTATGTTTGTTCCTTATACAAATCCGTACCGTTTGACCGATTTTGACCAAACTTGGGACACAGATGGGTCTTGATACGGGGAGAATCATAGGCTAGGTTAAATTGTCTATCAGCTGTCTGTCTGTCTGTTTGTTCCTTATACAAATACACACCGTTTGACCGATTATGACAAAATTTGGCACACATGTCGGTCTTTCTCCGGGTAGTATCATAGGCTAATCAAAATCGTCTATCAGCTGTCTGTCTGCATGTTTATTCCTTACACAAATTCACACCAATTGACCGATTTTGACCAAACTTGGCACACAGGTAGGCCTTGGTCCGGGGAATGCACTAGGCTAGGTAAAAAAGGTCTTTCAGCTGTCTGTCTGTATGTTCGTTCCTTATACAAATTCACACCGTTTGGCCGATTTTGACCAAACTTGGGACACAGATGGGTCTTTCTCCGGGTAGTATCATAGGCTAATCAAAATCGTCTATCAGCTGTCTGTCTGCATGTTTATTCCTTACACAAATTCACACCAATTGACCGATTTTGACCAAACTTGGCACACAGGCAGGCCTTGGTCCGGGGAATGCACTAGGCTCGGTAAAAAAGGTCTTTCAGCTGTCTGTCTGTATGTTCGTTCCTTATACAAATTTACACCGTTTGGCCTATTTTAACCAATCTTGGCACGCAGGTATGTCTTGATACGGGAGTTTCATATTACCTATGACGTTTTCTACTTTTTGTTCCACCGAAATCATTCCTTCTGAAACCCATCATGTGGGGTATCAAATGAATCGTCTTGGTAAGGAGAACCTATATTTGATGTTTTAAAAAACATTTCGACATATCTTAACAAAAACAGTTGTGACTTCTTTCTTAAATGTAGTAAATAAAGTCGTAGGGGTTCGCTACATAATATACTTCAAAGCAGATACTAAGTTTTTCAAAGTCGAGCCATCTAAATTACAAAGTTTAGGATTACAAACCCAAAATGTATCGTCTTTGTTTCTGATATTTTTCTTGAAGGTCTTCTACACTTTCCCTATTGTGATCTTTATCCTCGGGATAAGGTTCCTGTGTTTTACAGTGTAATAGTTTAGTTAAGACAGCAATCAATTTGTCCTCTAGAGTAATGTCATCTGGAACAGCTTCTAACTTTTCTAGTCTAGTGATTAGATGTATGTAGGTTGATTATTGGTATCAAATATCAAGCAGTAAGGAGAACCTTATGCAGAATCCAAAGACCCTGGTTTTATATGAAGTACAAAAGCCAGTAGGTATGCGGCAACTAAATTCTATTTAATACTTAGAAAAAAGGAATGAGATCCCCAAAAAAACATAAATGTGAAATAGAGGCCAAGTTCCTGCCCCCACACAGAAACACTCCCTTGCTCAAAAATATCCCCTCCTAAAACCCCGCAAAAACGCCTTACCATTCTCCACTTCAAAAAAGTAGTATGAGTTAGTGTCTTAATTCTACCTAAAATATTTGCCAATACAAGAGATGATACAAGAAAGAAATGTCCAAGTTCATTTCTTGGAAGACCTCATAGTTACTTACTAAGAACAGTAAAGACACTTCAACTGACCTTTAAAAACACCAATAAAAACACTTATATCCAGTTACTAAAATATCACTTTCCTCAACCAGGTATATTCTTAAACTTGGCAATGTTTTTTTTGTGCCGAAATTATCTTTAGAGAAAAACTAAACATTGCCAAGTTTAAGAATATACCTGGTTGAGGAAAGTGATATTTTAGTACCTGGATATAAGTATTTTTATTGTTGTTTTTAAAGGTCAGTTGAAGTGTCTTTACTGTTTTTAGTAAGTAACTATGAGGTCTTCCAAGTAATGAACTTGGACATTTCTTTCTTGTATCATCTCTTGTATTGGCAAATATTTTAGGTAGAATTAAGACACTAACTCATACTACTTTTTTGAAGTAGAGAATGGTAAGGCGTTTTTGCGGGGTTTTAGGAGGGGATATTTTTGAGCAAGGGAGTGTTTCTTTGTGGGGGCAGGAACTTGGCCTCTATTTCACATTTATGTTTTTTTGGGGATACAATTTAATGCACGCATTACAAAAAAAAATTCTTAAGAAATATTCTTAACCTCTTATCAAATTCACTAAGCAAAGAGAGCAGCAGGAGTTGACTCGAGGATTTTTCATACTAAAATGGCTGCAGATGTTATTAACGGAGTTGCATAGTTGATCGGGTCAGTCAACATTATTCTTCAACACCTGTTCTTTCATTTGGGTGCAAACATATTGAATTCTCTTGAATCTAATTGTTATTTTTCAAATTTAAATTTGAAGTGTCAACTTAAGGAGCAGTGTCAACGATCGGGTCATTTACCTAAACTGTTTCTCATTTGTTTTATATTTTATGAATAATAAACAAGCGAAATTTATCAGCAATTTTTTTATGATGATCATCAGTTTTTACAATTTCTTTCAAAAATGCTATCGCCACGTAATTGGACTCATGTTTAAGTGCCTGTAAAAAATGTATCTGGTCAATAAACATCATTGATATCTGATAGGACCAGCACACTGTACAGGAATGGTCATCAAAAAGCTCAAATAGACGAGAAGAAGTAGTTTTATGCCGTTTCAGTGTTGGCCATTCACCGTCTACGCACTCCTACTTTATGTCAAGATAGGACAGACCTACGTACTGCAATACAGACTCATCGATAAAGCACAAACTGACAGAGTGTAGACTCAGGAAAAATTTTCAATTTCCATACAATTTGACTGACTTACTTTCCGATGGTAGCCAGTACTTTGATGACCTTATTAAATATCTAATACATACAAACTTATACAAGAATATTTAAAAAATATAACCATAGCCATTTAGTATAATTGATTTTTCGTTTAATGATCCAACAAAAAGATACTCAATTTTTGTTCGGTTAATGGAACAGAAAATACACAACAGTCGACACAAAAAACACAATAATTATTATGCAGAGACTTCTTAACACATAACCAAAATTAATTTTATTGCTAATTGATTAAGGAACAAGCTATGGTTTTATCACCAAATAAATTTAAAAAAAAAATCCCATAGATACCAATCACTAAGTATCGTTATGGCATTATTCAGTTAGTTTTGAGAGAGTAAAACATTATGTATTTTTATTTTAAGCTTGCCAAAACAAACCAATACATATTATATGGTTTTTTCGAGACCGGTCTTGGCATTAAGTCAATTTTTTTTTTTTTTTTTTTTTTTTTTTTTTTTTTTTTTTTTTTTTTTTTTTTTTTGTATTGCGATTAAAAAGACCATTGTCACAAAGGACTGCATCTTGAAGTGGAGATCTGGTATCGATCCCAATGGTTGTCGAATGTGTGAAGGAAACTAATAGAAAACTCCTCGGCCGAGTGGTTCCATTGATAACGCCATTGTCGGCTAGACTAGGAAAAAACTATCCTGGGAAGAATGCACTTCCTACTCAAACCATGACCATCTCCATGGTCCGCTTCCTCGCTCTGGATCACATTTCGTCAACGGCTCTCCTCTCTTCACATAAACTATAGGAGTATACTTCTGACGAATATCAATGGAGAACAGTTGGATTTATGAAATCAAATATTAATATCCTGCGGGGGATTTGTAATGTAAAAAAAAAATCTCTGTAAGGTAATCATTACAATAAAATTGTAATTCCACAAACAAGTTAATCCCATTAATCAGACTGCAATAAAAGAGCAAACTTGTTAAGATGTTTTGGTTACCTGGCCATTAGGAAATTTCATTCATCACTACAGTTGCCTTGTAAGCCAAATCTTCTACAAAACTACAAGCAAAGTGTCACATTACCACACACAGAGTTACGCAAATTGACTGAAATTAAGGCTTTGAATGTCTGACAGACAGACTGGACAAGCACTGAGAGTAAATTATTACAAATAAAAAACACCAAAAATGTTTGGGTTGAAGGAAACCATAGTAGACGACTCACCCACAACTGACGAAGCACGCCTATATGGACTTATATTGCTGGAGCAACACGTTTCTGTTAAACACTTGACTGTAGACTATGAAACAATTGACCACATTCAGAACACATTCTCCCTGAAAACAGCGCATATTTCAAAACAATGGTGAAATTTTAATAATTATTCAAAATTATATAGACATAAATATTTAATGACTTGTTTAAAAATGAATACGATGGTCTTTGACTAGAAGGCCCTTTTGTTATTTATTCCATTTATTTTCCATGTACATTCTTTAATTAGCCTGATATATTCTCTTTATTTATCCTTATCTTATTTATTTATTTTTTATGGTGTTTCAGCAACTTGGCTGTTAGCACCGGGCTAACTACAGGTTGCTACCCTTTTATAATGCCACCAGCTCGCTACCGGTCTCCCATTCAGGTACTTTCCACGCCCGACGTTGATTTTGGTGACCTACGGGAACCGGTGGATTCGACTTGGCTATGGCCGTTGGCAAGCTTTCAGATAAACCCATATTTTTCAACGGCAGACTATGAAATAATTTACCACCTTAAAAAGACGCACTTTCAGGACGGAAATGATGTGGTAATACTTGATAACATATTTAAAGAAATGAATACGAAATTCGATGATGAAAAGGATTTTTTGTTATTTATTCCATTTAAAAGTTATGTTCATTCTTTTAAAGTAGTCTGAAAGATCCTTTTTATATGGCCTTATCTTATTTATTTATTTATGTTGTTTTTTTGGCGCATCGACGCCTAGGCCATTAGCGCCGACATCCAGAGTGCAGCGGGGAATTTTCCCAACGAGCCGTGAGATGAGAAAATTCCTACCGCCGATGAGAATCGAACCCACCATCTCCCACATATGAATCTAAAGCGTTAGCAACTATACCACGGCGAGACCCCTTTCAATTACTTCATTGCTAATTCATTTTATTACATTGTATTACATATATGTATATATATATATATATATATATATATATATATATATATATATATATATTATATAATTTCACAAGTACAACATCCGTGCGACTTAAAAAAATACCAAAGAATGATTGACTGCTTGAGAGGTAATTACCAAATATTGAGATACTCAAATAAATAAATAACTTGTAAATTTCATTTTGATTTTCCTGATTTTCATGAGCGGAGATTTTCTCTCCAAAGAGAGTTTTGATGAATGAAATAAAAGTCCGACTCGCAGGAACTGCAGCATCTTAGCGCGGTTCCTTTCATGTCCCTAGCGCCATTTGATAAGCTTAGAAAAGAAATAAACTTATTTTTTTTTTATATATCTCGTGAAAATTGTCAAAATCCTCTCGAACATCTCGAATAAAAGTGATGTTAAGGCGTCAGGGACACCCACAGAAGCTAACTATTACACAGAAGCGGAAATTACAGAATCCGGCTCTCATTCTAAAGCAAAGCTCTATAAATCAATACAAAATACGCCTAATAAAGACTTTCTAGAGGATACAGAAGCATGGGCGTATATGAGGGGGTGGGGGCTGAGAGGGCTGCAGCCCCTCCCGAAATTTTGAATTGATGATAAAAACTTCTCGTAAAACCCTTAAAAATAAATTAAATAAGATCACTTAGTTCATGAAACATATTTTATTTTACGTGTAATAGCGTTTTAGTTGCCTAAAACTATTCCAAGCTCTAAATATTTAGTATTCCATACCCTGGAAATGGTCTCAGCCCCCCCCCGAAATTGTTTTTATATACGCCCATGTACAGAAGGATCAAGAAGAAGTACACAAGATTGAGTAGAATACCCTGCCTAATATAGCCTATGTAGAATAATATGCCGAATAAAACCTATCTAGTAAATCACACAAGGACAAATAAAAGTCTTGACGAATAACAAGTCAAGAAAAAAAACTTTATTTAACAAAATAAAACAAAGTTTAGTTGCCCAACTACAATAGAATAATATACCTAATTAAGTCTATGGAGTAGACACAAATGGACCAAAAACAAGTCTTGTGGAATATTGTTTTTTTTTCTAATTAAATACTTTTTATCAATATTTAGTATATAACCTTTGTTGAAAACTATTGATTGCTAATTGATGAATCGGTTTACAACTAAGTAGTCTTTATGAATATTTAGTATAAAACCTTATGTTTGGATCTGAGTTTTTGGGGTGCTCTCCGCCTAGGCTTTGTATTTGTGTCGGCAGATACCTGGGGTACATTTACAGCTCTTGAGGATTAACTCTTAGCAGGTAAATTTCCTGCGGCCCCCTTGTTTTTACGGGTATTGAACCGCCATATTCGCTCATAGTATCTAACCGTTGTGAAGTTTATTTTTTGGATTTAGGACTTAATATAGATATGTAGACTAAATCATAGCAAGAAGTCTACCTCCGTCGTCGGTTCTTAACTATGTAGACTCGCTAATGTTACCCAATCTTTGATACATCGTATTTAAAATCGACAGCAAAAACACGACATTTCATCAGAATCCCCTGCTGAATAAAACTTATATTGAATAATATGCAAAATAAAGCCTATCTAGTGGATAAAATAAAGGAAAAAAGCCGTTCGTGGTGGTAGAAAATCTTAAAAGTATTTCGCTCAGAAATCTCCGAAATATTGTCACTAATTTTACGTATACTGTTTTATAGCCAAATAGATTTATATTCTATAATCAATAAGAAAAACCTACTAACAATAAAAAACTATGGGTAACAGATGAAAATAGGGAATACCAAGAATAATTCTAAAGAACGAAATCAACACCAGTACTGTAATCTAGATATTCATACGGCATCTTCGAATTCTAACAAACAAAATATTGATTCTAATTATACGTATCCTGTTTTATTGACAAATACATTTGACTACTATAAGCAATTAAAAACACTAGGGAATATGCCAAAGAACTCGGAGTAGGAGCCTCGACAGTTTCAAGACATTTGAAGGAAATCGACAAATCCAAAACTGACATTTCATACGGTACAGCCTGATATATTTTTAACAATGAATTGTTTTTCTTATTTTAATTAATCTGTTTTATTGTCAAATACATTATCCAACTTTAAGCAATTAAAAAATAACAAGGAATAAAAACAAACAAAAAGAACCGTTCGAATAAACGAAATCAATTACTTCAAAGTTTAAGCACTAATTTCTCCGATTGACATGGCCTAATCAAAAATTGTTTCAGAATCTTTTTTGTAGAACATTTAGTAAGCTTTCGCATGGTAACCCTCCGTTTGCCAATATTCCTAACCGTCTTCAAGATATTAGGGAATGTATACGAAGTTCCCAAAACATTTCATGTCTGTTAATAAAATATTTTATTCTAATCCTTCCTTAGCTCCAAACGTAACCAAAATTTTAAAATATTAGTTTTGATGAAATTCAAACATGCAGAAAATGTTTCAACTGAATCCCATAATTTTAAGTATCAAAATCAAAGACAAAAAGAACAGTTCGAATAAGCGAAATCAATTACTTTAAAGCACTTATTTCTCCGATTGACATCGCCTAATCAAAACGTTCATTAGAACCTTTTTTGTAGAAAATTTAGTAAGCTTTCTAATGGTATTCTTCTGTTTCCCAAATTCTCAACCTTTTTTGAGATATTAAGGAAAGTATACAAAGTTACCAAAACTTTTTTATGTCTGTTAATAAAATATTTTATTCTAACCCTTCCTTAACTCCAAACGCAACCAAAATTTCAACATATTAGTTTTAATGAAAGTAGAACATGCAGTAAATGTTTTAACTGAATCCCATGATTCTAAGTACCCAAACCAAAAACGGCATTCAAAAATTTTTTTTTCAGTTTTCTCGAAAACGGTTAAAGCTATCGCCTTGAAAATGGTCCCATTCGTTTTCCTAGCCCAAGAAGCCTATAAAAAGAGTACTTACAAGCTTATGAACTCAAAAACGTAAGCGTTACGATTTTTTTTTGCGCGAATTTTGCCCCAAACGCCATCTTCCAGTGGGCGGATTTTGCTGGTTAACGAACTTGACCTTTCAAATTGGACGACAGATTTTTGTACCAAATTTCATCAAAATCCGACCATCAGGGATGCCAGAAATGAGCGAAAAGACAAATATATATATATATATATATATATATATATATATACAAATTTGAACCACCGTTATTTTCGGTCTGTAGGGGTTCTGAAACGCGAAATTTTCTTGTCGGCACTTCCGGATTGTTTCATTGTATCAACCTTATAAGCGGGGTTCCTCCCTATGGGGGAGGGAGGAACCGCGCTAAAATTCATACAGCACTTACACGTCTATTTAAATTTTAGCTTCAATTAGAATTTAGTTTAACTCCACTTACCAACCTGCATCTCCTTAGGTGTTAATATACACATAAACAGACACAAATCTACTTAATCACATATATGTGAATGTATGAGTACATATATGAATACTTATAGACATTGAGCAGTTTTACTATTTAGATCTGTTTAATTTCTTTTCATTGGCAAAAAAATATTACTTTTAATATATTCGCAAATAGACAATTTCTAACTTTATATTAAGCATTCCAAATATCTATTTTTGAATTCCACAAAAAATTTGTGCGTGATGGTCCTCGCGTGGGAGTAAACAATTATTTTGTTGTAAATGGTTGATTTGAATTTCTATTCAAACCCGGAGGCTAGAATGACTTACAGGTCTAGCTTTATGCCGCTTTGTATTTCGAATAGGCTGAAATAAAAACGAAAATAAATTTGATTCTGTGTAATGTATTTTTTATTTTTAATGTTTCACGAGAGCCCATTTTGATAATAAATGTCATTTATTGTATAATAGATTTCCCAATAATGTCCAGGCTTGAAGTGGTGTTTGAATATTATTCCTGAAGTTCTTTTGATCAAAATCGTATACCAAATTACAGAGCAGTCTGGTTTTTCAGTGTTTGTCAAAACTAAAAACTATTATTTCATGACCTAAATCAACTGGTATATTCACCTTAACAGTCTATCTGATTCACAGTAACTTTTTTATCAGAACCCAAAACCTTACAAATACATTTTGTTCTCCGACTAAGGAGTTCAAATCAAAATTTTCAGCTAAATCTTCTTTGTAGAAACTTTATTAGGTTTTTGAAAACGACTTTCCACTTATCACTATTGAATATATTTAGTAATATAGGTGAAAAAATCAACACTACTCATGTATGTCGATACTTTTTGTTTTGTTATACTTTCTCTAAGCTCAATAAACCATAAATTTATATATCTTAATTCTGATGAAGGTGGTATGTGTTAAAAAAGTTTAAACTAGGCGGGTTTTGAATGGCCTATAAAAATTCCTTACAAAAGTTATTCCCATTTTCAAGAAAAACTGTGCTGAAAGCATAAATAGTAGAAAGTATATATATAGTATAGTCCGACTCGCAGGAACTGCAGCATCTTAGCGCGGTTCCGTTCATGTCCCTAGTGCCATTTGATAAGCTTAGAAAAGAAATAAACTTATTTTTTTTTTTATATATCTCGTGAAAATTGTCAAAATCCTCTCGAACATCTCGAATAAAAGTGATGTTAAGGCGTCAGGGACACCCACAGAAGCTAACTATTACACAGAAGCGGAAATTACAGAATCCGGCTCTCATTCTAAAGCAAAGCTCTATAAATCAATACAAAATACGCCTAATAAAGACTTTCTAGAGGATACAGAAGCATGGGCGTATATGAGGGGGTGGGGGCTGAGAGGGCTGCAGCCCCTCCCGAAATTTTGAATTGATGATAAAAACTTCTCGTAAAACCCTTAAAAATAAATTAAATAAGATCACTTAGTTCATGAAACATATTTTATTTTACGTGTAATAGCGTTTTAGTTGCCTAAAACTATTCCAAGCTCTAAATATTTAGTATTCCATACCCTGGAAATGGTCTCAGCCCCCCCCCCGAAATTGTTTTTATATACGCCCATGTACAGAAGGATCAAGAAGAAGTACACAAGATTGAGTAGAATACCCTGCCTAATATAGCCTATGTAGAATAATATGCCGAATAAAACCTATCTAGTAAATCACACAAGGACAAATAAAAGTCTTGACGAATAACAAGTCAAGAAAAAAAACTTTATTTAACAAAATAAAACAAAGTTTAGTTGCCCAACTACAATAGAATAATATACCTAATTAAGTCTATGGAGTAGACACAAATGGACCAAAAACAAGTCTTGTGGAATATTGTTTTTTTTCTAATTAAATACTTTTTATCAATATTTAGTATATAACCTTTGTTGAAAACTATTGATTGCTAATTGATGAATCGGTTTACAACTAAGTAGTCTTTATGAATATTTAGTATAAAACCTTATGTTTGGATCTGAGTTTTTGGGGTGCTCTCCGCCTAGGCTTTGTATTTGTGTCGGCAGATACCTGGGGTACATTTACAGCTCTTGAGGATTAACTCTTAGCAGGTAAATTTCCTGCGGCCCCCTTGTTTTTACGGGTATTGAACCGCCATATTCGCTCATAGTATCTAACCGTTGTGAAGTTTATTTTTTGGATTTAGGACTTAATATAGATATGTAGACTAAATCATAGCAAGAAGTCTACCTCCGTCGTCGGTTCTTAACTATGTAGACTCGCTAATGTTACCCAATCTTTGATACATCGTATTTAAAATCGACAGCAAAAACACGACATTTCATCAGAATCCCCTGCTGAATAAAACTTATATTGAATAATATGCAAAATAAAGCCTATCTAGTGGATAAAATAAAGGAAAAAAGCCGTTCGTGGTGGTAGAAAATCTTAAAAGTATTTCGCTCAGAAATCTCCGAAATATTGTCACTAATTTTACGTATACTGTTTTATAGCCAAATAGATTTATATTCTATAATCAATAAGAAAAACCTACTAACAATAAAAAACTATGGGTAACAGATGAAAATAGGGAATACCAAGAATAATTCTAAAGAACGAAATCAACACCAGTACTGTAATCTAGATATTCATACGGCATCTTCGAATTCTAACAAACAAAATATTGATTCTAATTATACGTATTCTGTTTTATTGACAAATACATTTGACTACTATAAGCAAATAAAAACACTAGGGAATATGCCAAAGAACTCGGAATAGGAGCCTCGACAGTTTCAAGACATTTGAAGGAAATCGACAAATCCAAAACTGACATTTCATACGGTACAGCCTGATATATTTTTAACAATGAATTGCTTTTCTTATTTTAATTAATCTGTTTTATTGTCAAATACATTATCCTACTATAACCAATGAAAAAACAACAAGGAATAAAAACAAACAAGAAGAACCGTTCGAATAAACGAAATCAATTACTTCAAAGTTTAAGCACTTATTTCTCCGATTGACATAGCCTAATCAAAAATTGTTTCGGAATCTTTTTTGTAGAACATTTAGTAAGCTTTCGCATGGTAACCCTCCGTTTACCAATATTCCTAACCGTCTTCGAGATATCAGGGAATGTATACGAAGTTCCCAAAACATTTCATGTCTGTTAATAAAATATTTTATTCTAATCCTTCCTTAGCTCCAAACGTAACCGAAATTTTAACATATTAGTGTTGATGAAATTCAAACATGCAGAAAATGTTTCTAGCCCAAGAAGCCTATAAAACGAGTACTTACAAGCTTATGAACTCAAAAACGTAAGCGTTACGATTTTTTTTTGCGCGAATTACGCCCCAAACGCCATCTTCCAGTGGGCGGATTTTGCTGGTTAACGAACTTGACCTTTCAAATCGGACGACAGATTTTTGTACTAAATTTCATCGAAATCGGACCATCAGGGAAGCCAGAAATGAGCGAACAGACAAATATATATATATATATATATAAATATATACATATATATATATATAAATATATACATATATATATATACAAATTTGAACCACCGTTATTTTCGGTCTCTAGGGGTTCTGAAACGCGAAATTTTCTTGTCGGCACTTCCGGATTGTTTCATTGTATCAACCTTATAAGCGGGGTTCCTCCCTATGGGGGAGGGAGGAACCGCGCTAAAAGTTTAAACTAGGCGGGTTTTGAATGGCCTATAAAAATTCCTTACAAAAGTTATTCCCATTTTCAAGAAAAACTGTGCTGAAAGTATATATGAAGCGTCGACTTTCAAAACAGGATATATCGAAATCGTACAACTAGTATAATTTCTGTAGAAAATTAATATTTATGAGGTCACAGTAACATTCATTTCCTCGTTTTTGATGAGATGCCATGAATTACCAAAAAAAATGTTTTTGTTGTTTGAACAAAAAGGTTTTTAGAAAAAAAAAAAAAACGATTTTGATGAAAAATTGGCGTTAACCAATTTTGTAAGGCATCGCCTCATATATCCAAAATATTTTCAATTCATTGGAGGCATGGGGTCTTTATTCCTTTATTTATTATTAATGCCCAATATATTCCGTGGCTTTTTCGTACCTCTTCAGGGCACTTCTTTTTAGAAAGTCCTCTTGTCATCATGTACTCTCTACATAGACTTGTGAAAAACGTTTACGGCTTTTACATATATGCACATATAGCCATCCAGTAAAAGACCAATAAGACGGTAAGTTGTCATTTTATGCCGTCTTATAATGAACAGGTCTCCTTATAGCTAGTATAATACAGAATTATTCTTAAAACATATTCGGACAGCCTATATGCTTCCTCCAAAAAAAACTTGAATTACCGCAGAATATGGCAGAATTTATTTTCAATGGAAGGTACGTTAGTATATAAATGATTTTTAAGCAGTCAAGGAATAGTAGGGATTCGGCTAACAAAACCTCAATACGATTTTTGTAAAAAAATCTATATTCAGGACGTTTCGGCTACTCTTTTCACTTCGTCTACAGTTTTCTTAGCCGAATCCCAACTATTCCCTGATTGCTTATCACCTCGACAGCTAACTATCTATTCTTCATGATAAATGAATTTTGTTCTGCCTTCGAACGTATTTCCTCAAATCGCTCAGCTCTTCGTGTTCCTTGCTTCGAGTCTGTAAGATAGCGTCATCGATTCCATGTCATAAGTAAGCTCTCTTCCCTATTGGGAGCGAGTAAACATGCAAATAGGAACTTTTTTATTTTTATTTATTTATTCAGAATTTACAACAATGTAAAAATACATTTCCAGTAAAAAGATACATGTGAATGTGTCTTGAAGCTCGTGAGTAGACAAGCTGCACAGTTGCAGTACCCACAAGGCAGAGAGATTAATATTGTAGTAACTACTCCTTGAGCTGGTCTCTAGGCCAGTCACGCCTCAGACGGCGAATGGGGTTGTTTGGGATTAGATGTGATGATAGGGAGTTAATTAAAGAATTTGGATGACCGTGTAATTTAGAATGAATTTTTTTATATACTTGTTTTGATAAGGGTTGGATAAATGGAATATGGAGGTCGTTGTGAAGAGTCAAATTGGATACAAAGAATGGAGCGTCGGCTATTTTACGGAGGATTTTAGATTGCAATGATTGAATTTTGTAGGAGTTTGAGGGCTTTGTGGATCCCCAGAGCTCTATGCCATAAGTACATATAGGTCTGAGTATTGTCATGTAAATGAGTCTTTTGTTCTTAAGTGTATGGTGTGATCGTCGGTCGAGTAAGTGTAGTAAAAGTCTGTACCGTCGGTTGAGTTCTTGTCTCTTGTGAGTAATGTGTGGTTTCCAAGTTAGTCGTTTATCAAGTATAAGTCCAAGGTAGCGGATTTGGGAGTTTTGAGGAAGAATTGAGTCGTTAAGGGACACTGGGGGACAAATAGATCGTCTGAGGGAAAATGTTAGGTGGCAGGATTTCTGTGGGTTTACTTTAATTCTCCACTTGATGACCCAAGGATTGATGGTGTTAAGATGACCCTGAAAGGACCTGGATGCAAGGCTCGGATCTTGGCTGCAAGCAAATATGGCTGTGTCATCGGCAAACATATGGAGAGATGTGTCAGGATAAGTTGGAATATCGCTCCTTTTCCTGTGTATACCAGGAAAAGGAGCGGACTAAGAATTCCACCTTGTGGAACACCTGCAACGTAGGGGAAATTAGGTGAGGATGAAGTACCATATGAGACCTGAAAAAATCTGTCACAAAGGTAGGATTTTAATATTAGGTAGTATGTGGATTGAAGTATTTTTTTTATCTTAAACAGTAATCCCTCATGCCACACGCGGTCAAAAGCCTGAGCTACATCGAGGAAGACACCTGAGCAATATTGTTTGTTTTCGAAGGCTGTTGAAATTAAGTCCACAATTCTGTGACATTGATGAATAGTGGAATGAAATTGACGAAAACCAAATTGGGATGCGGGAATTACAGGTTCAAGGATCGGATAGAGGCGTTTGAGTATGAGTTTCTCAAGAATTTTTCCTAATATGGGTAAGAGGGAAATAGGTCGATAAGAAGTTGTGTCGTGGACGGGCTTTTTTGGTTTGTGTATCATTCGGACTATTGAGTATTTCCAGAGGATGGGAAAATAAGTTGTTCGAAGAACGGCGTTATAAATATAAGTTAAAAATAGGACTGCTTTTTTTGGGAGGTGTTTGAGTATTTGGGGCGTAATTAAATCATATCCTGGGCTTTTTTTGTTAGGTAATTGTTGGATTGTGTAAGTTATCTCATTAGGATTGAAGGCCTTTGGAGGAGGAGACATTGGAAGGGGCTCATCTAGTTCGTCTGAGACTTGGAGGGAGTGGGTAGGATCATTAATATCAGGGTGAGGGGTGAAAACATTGGAAAGGTATTGCCAGAAGGTCGTAGAAATTTCCTCGTCAGATTTGGCCCATGAGCCATCTTCCTTACGAATGGGGTGGTGGGAAGATTTGTATGATAAAATGTTTTTAGTGGCTTGCCAGAGTGAGTTGTTAGACGTAGTCAGTTCTTTCGTGTAGGATTTAAATTGTTCGTTTTTATATCGGGAAGTTTGCCATCGTTTGCGTGCTCTTCTCTTTTCCGTTAGTAATTGTTGTATGTTTGTCGGTATGTCAGCTGGTCGTTTTTTTGAGTTAGATAAAGGTTTTTGTCTTGGGGAGTTGAATAAAGATTGCTGAATGGCTATTGTAAAGTAATTAACAGCTTCATCAATTTCTACATCTGTTTTCAAGGATATGTTCAGGTTCAGATTATTTTCTAGGATTGTTTGAAAGGATTGCCAGTCAACTGGACCATGTATGAGTGTCGGTCGAGGCGGAGAGGAATAGGAATCTACATCGGAGTTGAAAAACAGGACGATTGGAGTATGGTCGGATGAAAGGTCATCCAGAGGGGAGATGGAAGTAGGGATTTGGGAAATACCATGCGAAATAAATAAATCAAGGATGTCAGGTCGTTTTGATCGAGAAGTGGGCCAATATGTAGGTGAAGAGGGAGCGATTATTTTTGCTGGGAAGGTAGAAAGAGTTTGTAATAAAGCTCTTCCTCGGGGATTAGCGACACGGCAGCCCCATTGGGGATGTTTTGAATTGAAGTCTCCGCCAATTAAAAAACGTGGACCAAGATGTTCGAAGAAGTTCTGAAAGGAGGTGGCAGAAACAGATCTATTTGGTGGACAATATACAGCTGCAACTGTGATGGGAAATTGGAAGGTCGACTGTAGTGAAATTGATGTACTCTGTAGGATATTTGGTGGGAATTGATTTGGAATTTGGAAGTGAGAAATCGAAGATCGTACAAGAATCGCTGTTCCACCGTGAGCAGTCCCGTCTGGATGGTCAGTCCTATAGATCCCTCGATATTAAAAGGAGTTCGTCGTGTGAGGTGCGTTTCGGTTAAAAGTGCGATATCAATAGAAATATGTCCAGTTCGTCTTTGTGATTTAGAAGTCCGTTGGAGTTCCTAGGAGGATTGTAAGAGGGTTACAGAAGGAATGATTCATGTTTGGGTGGGATGACAATGAAGTTGACAGCGTTTTTGCAAAATGAAAACGAGAGGTGTTCTCATTTCTGCTAAGAAGGCATAAAGTGATGCGGCAATAGAGTTAAGCTCAGAAAGGGGTGTGGATAAAGGAAGGTTAGACGGTTCAGGGAAAGGACTTACCCCACTTTTCGCCGTAGCAGCGTTACTGGCCGTAGAGAGACTCGATGCAGTGACTGGGAATTCTGTCTGAGGAGTTGTATCAGGAACGGAAGGTTGATCTTGGCGTGGCTGAGCTGGATACGTGCTCTGAAGAATATCTTGTGGAGGAGTGTTCTTTGAGAAGATCTTGGTTTGGGAAATATTGTGTAACGGCAGGTGGGATTCTTGAATTGTTGGGGCAGTCGGCTGTTCTCTTGGGAGTTGATGGCGCTTTTTCAGAAGTTCTTGATATATTGAGCACCCTTTATAATTAGCCGGATGGTCACCTTGGCAGTGAACACACTTAGCCTTTTCTTCACGGTTTTTTTTGGAGCACTGTGAAGTTAAATGTGGTCCTGCACATTTAACACAAGCTGGATTCAATGTAAAGAAGTTCTTTGTGTGGTTGAAGCCCTGACATCTCTGGCATTGGATCAGCTCTTCTTTTCTGTGGGGCTCTTCAACTTTTACACTTGTGTACAGAAGACGCTTGAGGTTAAATATCTCACTATTATCACCAGCTGGCTCCAAGTCAATAAAGAATAGAGGAAGTGGCTGTTTGGTTATTGGGTGGCGGACAGTGATGGCATTACGCACCTTGAACCCAATTTCATTCAAAGCCTCTTTAACGTCAAGTTCTGATGTGCTTGGGTGGAGGTGACGAATTAAAACTCTAAAACTTTTTTCTTCGTGTAGCTGATATGTAAAATATTGGAATCCAGATGTTTTTAGATGTCTGATAATTTTCCTGTAGGAGTCTGAAGATGTTGGCTTAATTGAGACTGTTTCAGAACGAGAGCGGCAGGAAAATTCTGTGGGATCGACTACTTTTTCTAGGTCCTTGCAAAACTTGATAAAATTGTTGATGCCTTTGACGTGAATGGGAGGTATTTTGTTAACATGCTCTTGGATTGGTTCTTCTATACGGGAGTTGTCTTCCTCAATAGGGACTGCTGGCAATTGTTTGTTTGGCGTTGTATCATGGTTGGCAGATTCTTCTTCCCTCGAGTGACATGGAAGTACCTTGGTAGTAGACGGTGGAGTTGAAGATGACGCGTGGGAGATCTGTGATAAGGATCGTTCTGGGATTGGTTTTTTGTTTTGTGGAGAATTCGGAGAATTTCGTTGCGAATTAGGTTGTCTATTTGAGTTCCCTGTCTTCCTTTTTGCTCCCATATTAATTGATATAAATTAGTGGGAAGAAAGGCAGTACGTAAAAAAAATAAATAAATAAAATAAAATAATTATAAAAAAAGTGAATGAAACAAACAAAGAAAATGTGAGAAAACGAAAGAATATGCTTGTCCTCACCACTAGCCTAGCCAGGGTAAGGCTCTAATGTATTTCAAAGAACTTATTATTCACTTACTATTTAAGATTTTTTCATTTGATGTTAAGTTCTATAATACACCCTGAACATAAACATAACCTCCAAAGTCAGTCTCTTCTTTTCTTGCCTGAACTCCTTTCCTTCTATTCTTCCCAGAAGTTTTGGGATGAAGATTGAAAACTAAGAGGATTATGATATTAAAATATGAAAAAGTTCTTAATTTTTTCCTTAATATAAGCTAAAAATTGAAAATTAACTTCTCATGAATTTTAAGCAAACTTTTGTTAAAGCAACCATAACAGCTGTTTAATAGGAACTAAATTCAACAATTCCGCCCGGTTGGATGCTCGGAGTTCCATATCGCCTTGAAATAAAACATACCTGTACCCCACAGGTAAAGGACATCATGTTTATTTTTTTATTAAATTGATTAAACACCATTTTCTTATTCTCTATTTTTCGATCCATATAATGGTATAGGACACTATTTCCTGTTCCCATAAATAACAAAGATAAGATAGTGAAAATGAAATCATGACCGTTTTCATGAGAGGTAACCATGGGCGTATATAAGGGGGGGGGGGGCTGAGGGGGCTGCAGCCCCCCCGAAATTTTGATTTTATGGTAAAAACTTGTCGTAAAACCCTTAAAAATAAATTAAATAAGATCACTTAGTTCATAAAAAGTAGTTTATTTTACTTGTAATAGCGTTTTAGTTGCCTAAAACTATTCCAAGCTCTAAATTTTTAGTATTCCATACCCCGGAAATGGTCTTAGCCCCCCCCCCCCCAAATTTTCCCAGCCCCTCCCGAAATTATTTTCTATATACGCCCATGGAGGTAACACACGCCATGTGTACTTTTTGCTTTACTATGATCAATACTTCCAATTACTTATCAATGCCAATAACAATGTGAAACTTTTTCTATAAGTAAAAAAACAAAACAAATTTTAATAGTTCAAAGTTATAGAAAATTTGCTCTCCTGAACAAACACAAATATGTGACATGGTGTCCTTTACCTCCGGGGTACAGATATATAGATATAGCAGAATAGTTTAAGCAGATAGTTAAAGCTGTTTATCTTAAAACTTTTTATTATTTAAAATAGATTTTAATCAGAAATAATAACTTGTATTCACAAAAAATAAAACTCATAAAGCATGAAGGACCCCTTTCACCCTGAGGGTTACTAATTTCTGTTTTTCTTCTATCTAGGTTATATTATCGATTCTCCACAGTAGCTATTATCGATAGTTAAGAGGAAGCAAGGCTAATAGTGCCGCGGATGAAGAGGGATGAACAGCATTAGGAAACAATGCTCTAGCAATCTAACATAGCATTGCTAATATACGGGGGAATCCATTAATCACTATGGCCGACATACGGACTAACAGTACCATTTCCTCTTCGTCCGATTATTTGCATCGGTTTTTTATTCTACGTTTTGATTCTACCATTAGTAATCAACTGAGGAGTAGGTTCGTGTCAAACGAGTCTTCTGATGAGCCATAACGGTTGTTTTTATACTTTCAACCTTTATAACGATGTCAAAGAACGGTATGGACTGCCTGTAGGGTTGCCAGCTTACCGCATTTCTGGGATTCTCCCGGAATCGAGTCCAGGGAAAAAAAGTCCGATTCTTTGGAACTGCGTCATGTTTGCGTTGTTATTCCTAGAATCAATTGGAACGCTTAGAATAGAAACAGTTACTGTTTTGTCATTTTCTTGCGTGAAAAAAACGTAAAACGAAATATCAAGATCTTAGCACCAAAACCGGAAACTGAAAGTATCCTAAGCGGAAATTACTGCATTTAAACACCAATTTCTACGAATCAAGTCGCTTTATCAAAAAGTTCATAAGACTCATATTTTTAGGAAAATTATTAAGCTTTCGAATAGAATCCTTGAATTTACTACGATTACTTAACCGGTTTTGAGATATATGTATGATGAATATGTACAATCCCATGAAAATTCACCTCGGAAAAAAAAAAGATTCCCCTCGTCCAATTAATTACTTACAAAATGTCAACCTTGATGCTTGGCGACGCCAAATCTTAGCGTTACGATTTTTTTGCAGTATCGTGCAACTACATTATTACTACTAAGCAAACTTATCTGACTTATATAAAGGCATTAGCTAATTATTAAGGGATTCGTTTTATATAATACAAAAAAAAAAACACAAACAAAAAGTATGGAGAATGTTCCATTATTTAAAAAAAAATGTTCCTGAATAAATAACTAATAATAAATTTAAATAATTGGTGGTTAATTTAAATTAAACTTCTTTATTACGGACTTTTACGTGCTCGCGCATGGGTTACAAATATAGTTGCTTACGCTAGCTTTCCTAACCTGCATAACATCAAAATTCAGTGCTTAATAACTCTTTTCCTAGTTGAGAGCTACTTTTAAAAAAAAAAAAAAAAAAAAAAAAAAAAAAAAAAAAAAAAAAACGGATTCGTGTTTAGTGTATCGAATATCCCTTTGAACAACCAGGAAAAAAAATCGGTGAGGAGGCCCCTAAACTTCATAACTACCATGAGTAGCTATCATTCTGTAATAAGTGCTTACTAAAAGCTCTATGAGGACGAGTCTTTGGCACATAAGCGGAAGCATAAAAAAATTATATGTTTGAGAACAAATCTATGGAATGAAGGACATTCCAAAAGTTATTTACTCAAGACGATATTCCTTCTTAAATATCCATGGAGGTAAAGATAATTGTTTTCCGGGAGCGCAAAGATGAAAGAGATCAACCGGGAACTATCCACCCAACAACATCTTCCGTAATTTTATTAAAAATATAAAATCAAATCTCCGAAATTACATCCGGTTAAATCCTATTTATGGGCCGTTCTTCTTTAAAAGACCTTATCATAACCATGGAATTTTTCTTCTCTTTTTAGCACTTTCCTCCGAAGGAAAGTAGCTATTGAGGTTGGACTCATGACGGAATTTTTGAAAAATGTCTTCAAATCTTTATTGATCCTACCTAGTAGACACCGAAAATGACCCCCGTTAAAATTTATATATATATATATATATATATATATATATATATATATATATATATTATATATATATATATATATATATATATATATATATACATCTATATATATATATACATATATATATATATATATATATATATATATATATATATATATATATATATGTGTGTGTCTGTTAACACGATAGCAGCCAGAGTTTTTGTTTTTTCGTCACAAAACTTGGTATATAGCATTCAATTAGCAAACGATTGAACGAGTTCGTTAACCACCAAAGTCGGTCCACCGGAAGGTAGGTTTACCCCGAACCCAAAACACTACTTTGACTATGTCAGCCGTAATATTTGTTATATTTCAACGAAACTTGGTATTCGTAGTGGTAATATAGAGAGAAAAGTGAGATATCAAAATGAACTAAATCGGTTCATTAGGAGGGGGGATTTACTCCAGACCCACAATACCAATTCGCCACTACCAGCCGTGATTTTTGGTATATGTCGACGAAACTCGGTATTCGTAGTGGTAATCTACAGGTAAATATGTTTTGTAAAAATAAACTAAATCGGTTCATTAGAAGGGGGGGGGTTTACTCCGGACCCAAATTCCTAATATAATCATACCGGTCGTAATTCCTGCTGTATTGTAACGAAACGCGGTATACGTCGTGGGTAACTCATGAGAAAGAAGTGTTGTAAAAATGAGCTGAATTGGTCAATCGGAAAGCGGGGATTTAATTTGTAATATATTTCAATAGAAAAGCCCGCCAGACGTAGGTTCACAAAGCCGCCGCAGAGAGCGCTTTCTACCACTAGAGTGACTGTATCCTGTTCCTGCGTTAGATCAAAATACGATAATATGAGGTTTTAGCACTTTCCTCCGAAGGAAAGTAGCTATTGAGGTTGGACTCATGACGGAATTATTGAAAAATTTCTTCAAATCTTTATCGATCCTACCTAGTAGACACCGAAAATGACCCCCGTTAAAATTATATATATATATATATATATATATATATATATATATATATATATATATGTGTGTGTGTGTCTGTTAACACGATAGCGGCCAGAGTTTTTGTTTTTTCGTCAACAAACTTGGTATATAGCATTCAATTAGCAAACGATTGAACGAGTTCGTTAACCACCAAAGTCGGTCCACCAGAAGGGGGGGTTTACCCCGAACCCATAACACTAATTTGACTATGTCAGCCGTAATATTTGTTATATTTCAACGAAACTTGGTATTCGTTGTTTTAATATAGAGAGAAAATTGAGATATAAAAATGAACTAAATCGGTTCATTAGAAGGGGGGGGGTTTACTCCGGACCCACAATACCAATTCGCCACTACCAGCCGTGATTTTTGGTATATTTCGACGAAACTCGGTATTCGTAGTGGTAATCTACAGGTAAATATGTGTTGTAAAAATAAACTGAATCGGTTCATTAGAAGGGGGGGTTTACTCCGGACCCAAATTCCTATTATACTCATACCGGTCGTAATTTCTGCTGTATTGTAACGAAACGCGGTATACGTCGAGGGTAACTCATGAGAAAGAAGTGTTGTAAAAATGAGCTGAATCGGTCAATCGAAAAGCGGGGGTTTAATTTGTAATATATTTCAATAGAAAAGCCCGCCAGACGTAGGCTCACAAAGCCTCCGCAAGGAGCGCTTTCTACCACTAGAGTGACTGTATCCTGTTCCTGCGTTAGATCAAAATACGATAATATGAGGTTTTTTGTATTTATTACGTAGTGTAATAGGTACCATGTGTAAACATAACTCTGGAAGCAAATTAATAATTGATCAGTTACTCATTACAAATTTATAAGAGAACTATTCATGTTTTTATTTTATTTATGTAGGATATTTTAAGCAAATTGTTCTGGAAAGCAGTCTACACTACCCAAATTCTGAGGAAAGTGCTTAGTTATGCAGCTCCTACGTGACGGACTTTTTTTGTATTTATTACGTAGTGTAGTAGGTACCATGTGTAAACATAACTCTGGAAGCAAATTAATAATTGATCAGTTACTCATTACAAATTTAAAAGAGAACTATTCATGTTTTTATTTTATTTATGTAGGATATTTTAAGCAAATAGTTCTGGAAAGCAGTCTACACTACCCAAATTCTGAGGAAAGTGCTTAGTTACGCAGCTCCTGCGTGACGGACTTTTTTTACATTTCGCCATGAAGAATGAGTATTAACTTCTGGTTCCGCCTGAAGAAGTGAAGAAATGACTTGATCAAAGAGGAAATGGTTGCCTTGATTCGGATTGACTTCTTTGATCGGATCCAATCAACCCCGGATAATTAGCAATGAAGAAGTGGTTCTTGGCATCTAGACACTTAGATCTCATACCGGTCTCATTTCTTACTACTTTACCTCAGAAATTGCCAATCTTCCTAAATAAAAATATATACTCATCAAAATATTACAGTATATACATTATATTACTACATTCCAATTTCTTAAGTTATATAAAACATTAAGTACATATACAATTTCCCTAGGCCTGTTTTTCAAATATAAGGAAAATTATAAGTAATCACTAACAGACTTTTCTCAAAAACCAAACTTCTGTATCCATTAAAGAGTCTATGCCCCAAATTCGTTTCTCAAAACCAAATGTGATTTGTAAATCTTCTACTATAAATTTGACAAATACCACTCACTCCCTTTGGGATGTCAACACTCGCTAAGAAAGGTTTTTTTGATATTCAAACTTTTACGTATTTTAAGAGTGGGTTAAATTTTTATTTTTAAAGAGAGCTTGCTCATTTAGGCAGCATGCGTTGCTAGGACGATAACAGAACAGCTGTTCCCGTACTGTACCTATCTCATAGTATTTTCTTTTAATTGCGGTTAAGTTTAACTTTGATGGCAGTCCTTTTTTTTTTTTTTTTAATTTGATTTTTAAAGGCAATTCAACCACATGGGTCATTGTTGCCTATTTAATTTACTTTTTAAAGGCAATTCAACCACACGGGTCATTGTTGCCTATTTAATATGCTTTTTAAAGGCAATTCAACCACACGGGATATTGTTGCCTATTTAATTTTATTGGGATGAAATAATTGCCCAAAATGAAAATCTAAATGACAGTCCTTGAATTACTAGAAATAAACTGTCCCTCACAGAGTTTTAGCTGTCACCATTTTAATTAAGGTTCATTTCAATTTGTCCCTCATAGAATTTACGCTATACCTAGTGATGGTCTATCCGAGGTAATAATATCCCGAACCCTTGCACAGCCTCCCCACCCATCTGCATCCCCAGTCAGAACACGTCTTGGTAATGCTCGCAAATATAATGGGTGTTTCAAAATGATATCTGAGAAACATAAATTTTTAAATTTTAACCTTTAATTTTTGTACCTTTATTATTGACAACGAATCTTAACCTGTACTGGTATAACTGCTGTTACTGGTAACCTGTAGGTAGCGGGTTTTTTCGTAAGTATCAGTTTGTTGACACTGATCCGGAGCGCTCCAGTGTCAAGAAACATTATACTTTGATTACTTATCAATTGATGAATAACATAAAGTATGACGAGAACTAGGCTATACTAAACTGCAAAAAAATATATAGTAGCGTTAATTTTGAGGATAGATTATTGTACAATATAATAAAATAAACTACTTATCTGCCGTGACGAAGCACGGGCATTCAGATAGTTCTTTAATAAATTATCACAAAAAATCAATGCTCTAAACGAAAACGTACCTCTGAAGCTGTATAGGCTAAGATAAATAAATTCCAAATGTTTTTACAATTTTTATTTATAATTAAATATATATAAAAATAATTAGAGAGGAAACACATTTGCATTTTGATAGAAAAAAGAAACTGTTTAGAAGATTTATCCAATCTAGTATCCCAAGTATACCTAATGTACAGCAGTGAGATAAACATAGGCGGCAAAATATACCCTCTAATGCCTGTTCAGATACCTAAAAAAGTTGATGTTAGCATGCGCAAAATTCGATGGGAAAATTTCCCCACGGATCCTCTATTTCCGAATTCCCATTTCTATGAGCAACGATAGAATGCTTCGAGAGGTCAGACAAGAGAGATAGTCTTTAATGTTTCTCTAAAAAAGATAAATAAAGCCAAAAGAACATAGCTTTTTGGCAAAATTTGAGCGATAAAAACTTAGCGCTTAACGAGCGGTTCTAAATCGAAAGAAACTTTTTTTTGTGGTCATATCTATAATTGTTTTTGATAGTTAGGGAAAAAATAGAATTTTCTGGGGTTTTCGATTGGGTTGCCCCAAAATGGGATCCTAAATCCGATATTTCTTTTGATAATCCCGACCCGCGTTATATTATCAATTTCAGCTCACGTTTACAGCGATGTAATGCCCCCCGAAATCATGTAAAGTAATGTGATGTGTTGAATTTTGAAAAAGTACTATTTTAGTATTCCGAACAGTTCCCTTGAAGAAATGAATTCAACATAACAATGACCACTATTAGCTGAGTTTAAAGTATATTATTAGAATACAATTTGCAATGTGAATCTGGATATCTGCCAAATATTCTAACTCAATGTAATACTTATGCAGAGAAATCGAACTTGTCCGAAATTCTTCGAGACATAAACATTTTGTTATTCTAGAACAAAGTGGGGATCAAATTTTTTGTCTCCTAGTTTGGAAACATTTTTGAGGAAAAAACACTAATGACTTAACAGGTACTTAATTAGTCCAGAGGTCTATTCCCAAGAACTTCCATCCTCATACAATCCAGGTATTCCTACTAGATAAAAATCATTCGACCATTTTCAGAAAGACAAAATCGGATTTCTATTAATAAAAGTCCGTCACGCAGGAGCTGCTTAAATAAGCACTTTCCTCAGAATTTGGGTAGTGTAGACTGCTTTCCAGAACAATTTGCTAAAAATATCCTACATAAATAAAATAAAAACATGAATAGTTCTCTTTTAATTTTGTAATGAGTTACTGATCAATTATTAATTTGCTTCCAGAGTTATGTTTACACATGGTACCTACTACACTACTTAATAAATACAAAAACCTTATATTATATTATATATTTGATCTAACGCAGGAACAGGATTCCTTGCGGCGGCTTTGTGAACCTACGTCTGGTGGGCTTTTCTATTGAAATATATTACAAAGTAAACCCCCCTTTCCGATTGACCGATTCAGCTCATTTTTACTACATTCAGCTCATTTTCTTTCTCATGAGTTACCCACGACGTATACCGCGTTTCGTTATAATACAGCAGAAATTACGACCGGTATGAGTATATTAGTAATTTGGGTCCGAAGTAAACCCCCCCCTCCTAATGAACCGATTTAGTTTATTTTTAAAACACATATTTACCAGTAGATTACCACAACGAATACCGAGTTTCGTAGAAATATACCAAAAATCACGGCTGGTAGTGGCGAATTGGTATTGTGGGTCTGGAATAAACCCCCCCCCTCCTTATGAACCGATTTAGTTCATTTTTATATCTCACTTTTCTCTCTATATTACCACTACGAATACTAAGTTTCGTTGAAATATAACAAATATTACGGCTGGCATGGTCAAATTAGTGTTTTGGGTTCGGGGTAAACCCCCCTTTCGGTGGACCGATTTTGGTGGTTAACGAACTCGTTCAATCGTTTACTAATTCAATGCTATATACCAAGTTTCGTGACGAAAAAACAAAAACTCTGGCCGCTATCGTGTTAACAGACATATATATATATATATATATATATATATATATATATATATATATATATATATGTATATATATATATATATATAAACACATTCAAATCTAAAAATGCTCGAAAATAATAAAAATAAAAAACATTTGAAATGTTAGAAATATTATACCGAAGGAAATCGCCAAACTTGAGGAGTGTGTACGCCGACTAAAGTGTAGTTGAATGCAACCAAAGAGACATTTTTATTTGCATTATTTCCCTAGATATAGGCGTTTGCGTGTTTGTTTGTATAAACGCTAGTTTCTGGCCATTTTTGTGTTATTTCTCGTTCGCCCCAAAGGGAAACTTTAATTCTGATTTTCACATTTTCAAATTCTGCATCAAATTTCCTATAAGTTCTCATGTGCCTTGAGCAAACATTTCTCAAACCAAATTAAAAGTAGCCACCCAAACGCATAACTTGTCAGGAAATAAAGGGGTTTTATTTTTGAAAAGTTGCATTATTTCATTACCATGGCTAATTTGTCAGTAAGTTTTTGAAGGCCAAAAAAGGATGCTTTGCATGGGTATATTGTGGTCAATTAAAACAACAACAAAAAATTAATAAGCAAAGCATTTTGGCTTTTAATGATAAACTCATTAAAAGCCAAAATGTTTGATAAGTTGTTTGGGTGGCTGCTCTGAATTTAGTTTGAAACATTTTTGCACAAGACACCTGAGATCTCATAGGAAATTTGAAGCAAAATTTGAAAATATCACCGGGATTAAAGTTTCCTTATGGCGTGAACGACAAATAGCACAATTATGTCCAAAAACTAGAGTTTAGACAAAACACACGGAAACGCCTATATCTAGAGAAATAATGCAAATAAAAATTTCTCCTTGGTGGCATTCAACTACACTTTAGTCATCGTACACACTCCTCAAGTGTGGCGATTTCCTTCGGGACCACCCTGTAAATTCTTCCAGCTTAAAATTTCCATTATTAAACAAAATAAATCGAATTTTCACTGAAATCGATCTGAGAGTGCAAATCTGTCCTTTACTTCCGTCAACGACATATTACAAAGTAATAAATGAAATAATAAAATTTTTCTAAACGAAAAAAATTATGTCAAGTTGCAGTCGAATAGCAAGTTCCCTCTGACACCTTGGTTTGCACATAGTTGCAAGGAACTGGTCTTAGCAGTTCAACTTCTTCATCGTCATTAAAACTTCCGTACCTGATAGCACTTCCAGATGCATCGGAGACCTTTTAAGTCGAGCTTCTTATCCTTTATCTCGCCTGAAAAACTCGGTCGTTATTTTCTCAGCAAATCCAGATATTTTTAAGGCTTGACTTATTACCCGTTTGAATTTTAATCCTCAAAGAGTACGCACATTCTAAAATGAGGAATTATAAAGTCTCTTTTATGTGGTGCGGCATTATTGATCTCGGTGTGTTTGAACATAAAACTTATTTATAGAAATAATCCACCAAGAGGGACTATTAAATGATTTATTTGGTGCCATTTCTCAAGGCATATTTGTCATTTTCAGTCCAAATGCTCTTGGCGAATTTATCGCGGTGGATTACAATACTTGTTTTTTTAAAGTAAATATGTCATACTTGTTCAGATCGACGACGCAGTTCGAACGAAACAGGCTTGTTGCCTGTATTCTCATGGAGAGACATTTCCTGCTAAAAATTTTAATATTTAAAACCTTATAATTCTGAAGTTTTCACTGCATTCTAAATTGTTTTTAGCCTTAGCTTTGTCTAAGTATTGATAAACATTATAAATACCAACTCCAATGCCTGACATCTCAAAGCTTTCCCTGTCCTTGAACGAGAAATAAACAGTTTTCATAGTGTTTCGCTTAGCTTTTCATTGAAATAATAAGTTATTGAACTAATGGGAATATTTTCCTACCAGAAGAATCAAATATTTTTTAATAATTGAGACTGTTACAAGAAATTAGAAAGGTCAGTTTTTATTCGAGCTAATTTACGGCCAAGACTATTCTTATGACTAAATAAGTTTTATGTTAGTTGAATGTTTCGATTTTTATTCCAAAGAAATATTTTTAGGGTAGTTTATAATATACTACGTTAATACAGTTTTATGAAAACTTATATTGCGATTGTGTGAATCATAAAACCCTTCAAAAAATTACAATTTTCACTCAAAAACTACTTAATTATACATTTAAAGAGGTGAATATGCATGGGCTTGTCTTCATTGGACAGACTTCATAAGAATGGCCAATGATGCGTTAACGCAGAAAAGAAAAACGACTATTTTACAAACAATATATGAATTGAATACAAATATTTGGTCTCAACAATTTAAACAAACAATGTCTTGAACAAGGAATCTGATAATTTAATTATGTCCAACCCTCATTTGGCTGAAATTAGCATTTAAATCTTAGTATTAATTAGTGTTGAAAAGTAACCAACTGTACTACTATTTTTTAATGGAAAACAACTAAAATTTATTAAAAAATGATTTTTAATAATTAGAAACCTTAAATAATAATTAGTAATAGTATTATTTTTAGTACAAATAGTTATATTAGTAAGAAATATTAGAGTTAGTAGGAAGTAATCACATTAGTAGTAACAAAAAAAATTTTGTTTTTTTCACTGGTCTAGTGGTCTAGTGGCTAGCGCGCTAGATTCATAAGCGGGAGATGGTGGGTTCGATCCCCACCGGCGCCAGACATTTTCTCATCTCAGGGCTCGCTGAAAAAATTCCTGGCTGCACCCTGGATGTCGGCGCTAATAGCCAAGATTTGTTGATGCGCCGTAAAAAAAAGAAAAAAAAAATAGACTACCAATTATCAAAATAACAAATTCATTGTCTTAAATGCTGAATTGGAAGCGCAGCACTGTCCTAAACACAAAATTACAAACCCTTTCAACCAGTATACACTATATACGACTCTCTAACATTACACTTCAGGGCGGTGAAGACCTAGACCTTTTCTACCCTTAAACATCCAATCCATCCATCCTTAAATATGTGAAATATAAAAGTGAAAATTAAAAAAATGTTACATTAATGTTGCTTATACGCATCAGTGGCCGTATATGGGTTAAATGATATTTTTATATCTATATAAAAATCATATATCGTATATTTATATAATGCATTAGTAATATCGAATTATATGTTCCCAACTTTACTAAACAACATTAACTATTGGCAAACGTGACCAGACGATTGGAAGGACGTAAGTGGATAGGACAAACACTCGTTCCTCGAAACTGTTGCCTCCCAAGAGGGGGACTTTCCTTTCATGGCCGCCAAGCAAAGACAAATTTCTCGTCGCCTCATCAGAAGGAGCGTTGGCGTGAGGAAATACTGCGCACCATTGTATGCGCCGAGCCCGCAAAGGCTCATTCATCAGCTGGCAGACAAATCCTTAAAGAAAATATTTAAATAAACAAGGAATGGAGTTGGAGCTGGAGTGGTCTGGATCGTGAAGGGAGAGAGTGGAACTCATCAGTCAGAAGCCTCGCCTTGTCATGTTAATGTTACCCTGGGTGCCTAAGTCAACAGACAGTGTGCCCACACTCCATCCCTTCCAGGCTCTCTGTTTGTCAGCTCCTCGGCCAAAATAAAGCCTTTCCCAAGGCCCTTGGCTCTGTTTGAACAGGACACCTGTGGCTGACGATACTGTATCTACTCCTGACCATCTATTCACCTCCGTGTGTTTGAAAAACCAATATTAAACCATGTTCAAGAAACTTCCGTAATAATCTGTCTGCAGTAGTCTACTCCCTTCTCCTTTTTTTTTTCTTGCTTTAGAATCGACCTTAGGTTATAAAATGTATCGCCAAAATCTTCTGCTGCATAATCTACGATATATTTGTCAAATACCACTCATCGCCTAGCCCAAACCAATTCACAAAAAAATTTGATATTTTTCATGGACTTTCCCATAAGAACGTAAACACTCGCTAAGAAAGGATTTTTTTTTTTAATATTCAAATTTTTAATTATTTTTAGAGGGGTTTGAATTTTTAGTTGGTTAGAGCATGCACGCCAAGGCAGCATGCGTTGCTAGGACGAAAACAGAAAAGCTGTTACCGTAGTGTATCTATTTCATAATATTATTTTTATTTGCGGTCCATTTCAACTAAGATGGCAGACCTTGAATTTACTAGAAATTAACTGTGATTTTGTCTCTCATAGAGTTTACGCTATACCTGGTGATGGTCCATCTGAGGTAATAATGTCCCAAACCATTGCACAGCCTCCTCGCCCATCAGCATTCCCAGTCAGAACACTTGTTGGTAATGCTCGCAAATATAATGGGTGTTTCCAATTGACATCTTGGAAAACTATTATTTTTTTTTATTTTAACGTACATTTATTATTTACAACGAATTTTAATCTGTACTGCTAACCTATAGATAACGGGTTATCTCTACGTTATCTGTTTCTTGACACTGGCCCGGAGCACCCCAATTTCAAGAAACATTATACTTTGATTACTTATCAATTGATGAAAGGATGACGGGAACCGTGCTATAATAAACTGCACCGCATTATGTAGTAGCGTTAATTTTGATGGTACATTATTTAACGCAATAAAATAACTACTTATCTGCCGTGCCGAAGCACGGAACTAAGTACTTAGCAAGGATCCAAGCTCTAAAGGAAAAGTTCCGTTTTCAAAAGAAAATCTACAATGCAAAAATTCCGTCCCGCAGAAGCTGCATAATTAAGAACATAAATTATAAGACGAATAGTGTACTACATTCCTAAATAATTTGCTCAAATTAACCATATAATATATTATTTATTTATTTACTGAATGCTCCACAACTTAGGCGAAATATATATTAAAAAATAATTAGTATTCATTAGTATCATTGAATTAATAATTTGGGTTCGGAGTGAACCAGTTTTCCAGATGGACCGATTTTGCTGGCTAAGGAACTCGTCCAATCGTTTCAAGTCGTCATGTTATGTCGCTTTGTGGCGACAGAACAAAACTTGTATTTGTTTTTGTTCAGCTATTGTTTTTTTTATTCTCAAACACATATTTGGAAAATGTTGAATGCTCCGCAATTAAATCATGAAACAAAAAATTATTGCTTTCTTTTAATATTAATAGTTTTAATAGCTTAAAATATGACACACTATAAACGAACATAAAAACAATCCATAGTATTTTTGAGCACGAGTGTTCTGTATTAACGTATAAGGTGTTGAGCTATTAATCTTTGATATTTATTACCCAGTAGACGTAAAGAGCAATAACCGTAATCGTATAGAACGGTACTTGATAGTTTAGGTACTTCCTCGCCTACGGTAAAAGCCAATTCTTCCATAATATGGGCCTTAGGATCTGTTCAATAGCTCTTGATTTAAGAGGTTTTTGAAAGCTTCTAGAAAGCTGCTTATCTTATCTTTAATATTTTCAGCCCTTTCTCCATGTTTGGCATTCATTCAATCTGAGACATAAAAATTTCGGAAGAATTATTGACTTACAAATAGATGAGTTGTATGGAAACTCGCTCTCATGACCTGTGTTCCTGCGGGTTGGACGTTTTAAATTCTGTGTGCCGGTTATAAGAGGAACATGCGAAAATAGAACGGGGTAATCTGCGCCGTGTGCAAAAAACCTCTTACAGAACACATACCAACTAATTAAGAAGAATGATACGGATTATAACTGCCAAACGACATCAAAGAACTCTTGGCAAATGACCACACATATACAGAATCACCCGCATCGATGACAAAAAATATCTTAGAGTGGTTCCGCTCATATTCCTAGTGCAATTAGTAAAGGAATAGAAGCAGATATTGGTAGGTTTTGATCATTCGTGAAAAATATACTATTAAACATCAAAGAGAAGCAATATAAGATTTTATGCGCACAACTAGTAGAAGGTATCGTAATCGGAAATTACTTCATCCTCTGTCTCAAAGTTCCCTCTTGGAAACATTACAACAACGTTTCTCATTTTCTTACCTTGTTCTACTAAAATACTCATTATGTTGTTAAATGCGATTAAAAAAACAACAACAACCACCTCAAACTTAGGTAAACAGAGGCATCGCCCCATCGAAAGTTACATCAGAATCTTTTTTGAAGGGAATTTAGTAAGCTTTCGAATGGATTCTATTTTCCACGATTTTCAAAACGTTTTGAGGTATTTTAGAAAATATACCAAGTAAACTTTTGATGTCTATTCATAACGTTTATTCTCTAATATTTTCTTACCTCCAAAGTCAACCAAAATTTAAATATCTCTGGTAAGATGAATGTTGAACGTCTGGAACGAGTTTCAACTGAATCAATCGTTTCTGAATACCCAAACTGAATTAGTTTGGGAATGCAGTAGTACCAATTTCGAGGACAAGTGGCTAACGCCTTGGATACTCTTGAGGGAGATGTGGGTTCAAGTCACGCCTACGGTTTGGTTTTTTCATTTCAGAGCCCGTTGAAACAATTCTTTGGACCACCATCGACGTTTATGAAGGGTGACCTATGCTTAAAAAACGTTCGAGTTCGTTAACCAGTAGAATTCGCCCGCTGAAACATTCTTTTTTAGGCGAAATGAGTGCGTTTTAGAAAACTTGAAAAGAAGAAAACTAGAATTTATATGTAGCATAGGTACTTTTGATGATTCGATTTATTTCGTTAAATATTCCGTTATAAAAATGCGTAGGCAATTTTCGTTTCTATTTAGCCAGATGTTTAGTTATTAAATTGTATTCATCTATGTTATTCTATAATTTGTTTTGGAACATTTTATTTTTTTCAATTGATTTGGTTAGATTCCAGTATTATTTAATATCTTTAGTATTATTCGTGTCAATT
The DNA here is from genome assembly GCA_946811695.1 of Gonocerus acuteangulatus. NCBI lineage: Eukaryota > Metazoa > Arthropoda > Insecta > Hemiptera > Coreidae > Gonocerus > Gonocerus acuteangulatus. The sequence goes on along the minus strand of OX328124.1, from coordinate 99,236,924 downwards.
TTCTACCTTTGACCTCAGTCATTGTTCATTTTTAATTATGTCAATATTTAACTTTACATGTAACATAAATAACTAAAATACGGGTAGTAAATAGTAGGAAATGGTAATCATCGAAGAATAATTAGGAATCATAGCTGAAACAATTTCCGTTTGTTCCCTGGCTGAAGGCCTGATTTGTATTCATTATTTTTTTAACTTTTTATATATTTTTTTTCTATAATAGTCTTTTATTTCTATTTTTATTATTTATTTTTTGTTTCAAACATTTTTACAATATTTTAATAATTATATTTTAAGTTCTATTTTCACATATTAGTTGTTGCATATTCAGTTTTACATATTTAACTTTTTTCCTACGCCCAATAGTTGATCACTTTGTTGTGTGGAAAGCAACCCAATTTAGTTAGGCAACTAAACTATCTTTGTTAAAATGAAGTTTTTCTCTCTCTGAAATATGTACGTAATAAATTCCCAAATTGCGAAGTGACAGCGGTATTGTGAAGTGACAAGAAAAATTAGACAAATATTATGTTTAGTACAATTAGAATAATTAGCTATACGAACCCATTAAAAATTTCTATTATCTCATTCATTTTGAGTCAACTTTTCAAAAAATGTTGTAGTCTGAACTCCTTTACAAAATAGCTAAAAACTGTAAACATTGAGAATATTTCTAAATTTTACAGTCCTTACACATCTGCTTTACTTATTGATCAGTGACATATTGGGATTGATTACAACAAAATATAATCTGAAACGAAGCTGCGTACAAATTATAAGCCCATCGGCCGTTCAATTAATTAATTCGCGCTCAACGTTCTGAGACCTGCGGGTAACAAATTGTACCGCCGTCTGGAATTCGTATAGTTTAAAGATGGCAATTTCCGATAGAGAGTTTATTAATGGGAGTGAGGGATCATTATGATTTTTCTTTTCTTTTTTTTTTTTTATAAACTCCATAAAAGGAAGAAGGAGGGGAAACCCGTCTTTGTCATCCCAGTTATTCGTCATCGTGACGGATCTCAGCCATCACGGAATAACTTCCCATAACCTTGCATTCCTAAATCAAATGTATAAAATACACTCAAAGCCCAGTTTAAATTGCATTTCGATCATCACGAAAGTTAATTATATAAAATTAAAGACGCTCATTTGCTGAAAGTAACGATGAAAAACTTGAATTAATAACACAGGCCTGAAACCAAAAACTGCTCGAGATCTTTTCATTGTTTTCCGTGGATTTTTCCAAGCTTAAACCATCATTTATATTTTTTTAGGAAAACTGGTTTTTAGAATACCTATCGCTTGCTTTGTTATTCAGCGTTAAACCTCAAATTGTGTAGTTACTCCCAGGTTGTTAATCTTATGAGCTGCAAAGGTTTTTGTTCTCTTTTATATTTAGTCACAACACTCCCAGAAATAATATGAACAAGGTGGTAGGGGAAAGAACCCTGGGATAGAATTGGAAAAGGAGAGATGTAAGGCTGCCCATAATTATGTCATCATCTTCTATTATATAAAAATGAATCGCTAAATGTGTTGGTAAGCACATATCTCGAGAACAACTGAACCGATTTCGCTAATTCTTTTTAGCGCGGTTCCTCCCTCCCCCATAGGGAGGAACCCCGCTTATAAGGTTGATACAATGAAACAATCCGGAAGTGCCGACAAGAAAATTTCGCGTTTCAGAACCCCTAGAGACCGAAAATAACGGTGGTTCAAATTTTTATATATATATATATATATATATATATATATATATATATATATATATATATTTGTCTGTTCGCTCTCTAGCTCGAAGACGAATGGTCCGATTTTGATGAAATTTGGTACAAAAATCAGTCGTCCAATATGAAAGGTCAAGTTCGTTAACCAGCAAAATCCGCCCACTGGAAGATGGAGTTTGGGGCGAAATTCGCGCAGAAAAAATCGTAACGCTTACGTTTTTGAGTTCATAAGCTTGTAAGTACTCTTTTTATAGGCTTCTTGGGCTAGGAAAACGAATGAAACCATTTTCAAGGCGATAGCTTTAACCGTTTTTGAGAAAATTGGAAAACTAGTTTTTGAATACTGTTTTTGGTTTGGGTACTTAGAATCATGGGATTCAGTTGAAACATTTTCTGCATGTTCTACTTTCATTAAAACTAATATGTTGAAATTTTGGTTACGTTTGGAGTTAAGGAAGGGTTAGAATAAAGTATTTTATTAACAGACATAAAAAGTTTTGGTAACTTTGTATATTTTCCTTAATATCTCGAAAAAGGTTAAGAATTTGGTAAACAAAAGAATACCATTAGAAAGCTTACTAAATGCTCTACAAAAAAGGTTCTGATGAAAGTTTTGATTAGGCGATGTCAATCGGAGAAATAAGTGCTTAAAACATTAAAGTAATTGATTTTGCTTATTCGAACTGTTCTTTTTGTCTGTTTTTATTCCTTGTTATTTTTTAATTGCTTATAGTTGGATAATGTATTTTACAATAAAACAGATTAGGCAAAATAAGAAAAACAATTCATTGTTAGAAATATAGCTTGCCAAGAGAAAAAGATTCGTTGACGTCTTTTGAATATTTTCAATTGCCTTTATGCTGTTGGTTTTTTTATTTTATTTTTTAATTGATTTTATCTGTAGAATTATTACTATAGTAAAAGAACACAGGAATGTGTGAAAATATTTGATATTTTCCAATTCATTGAAACGTATGAAATGAAGTATCGGTAGAAGAGGATTCTAGGGTCTTGCGGACCTGACCCCAGGTATAGCCAGCCATAAAACCCTTTGAACAAAGGCCGAGGAAAATATTATCTGTTTCTATTCTATGCTTTTCAAATGAGAATAGGGATATGAACAGGAACCGGGGTCTAATGGCTAGCGCCTTGGATTCATAAGCGGGAGATGGTGGGTTCGATTCCCAACCTCCGGCAGGAATTTTATCATCCCACGGCTCGCTGGTGAAATTCCTCGCTACACCCTGGATGTCGGCGCTAATGACCTAGATGTAGATGTGCCGTAAAAAAAAAAAAAAAAAAAAAAAAAAAAAAAAAAAAAAAAAAAAAAAAAAAAACTGGAACCACGCTAAGATGACGCAGTTCCTGCGAGTCGGACTTTTTTTTTATAACATTCCTTGAACTACGACGATGGTTCTTACGGAGAGAAAAATTAAAAAAATTGCCTGAAAAAGTCCAAAAAACAAGACTTTTCGGGTCTTTTTCACTTCCTTAACGCAAATTCATTTTAAAATAAAAACATATGTTCTCAATTATAATATTTTTAAGAGTTAACGTATTAGGTTATTTGTGTATAAGCAAAAAAAAATTAAATAAATAAGAACAAGTAATCACTAGGTGACAATAGAATAATAATGCAATTTAAATTAATTTATATTTGCGTTAACGAAGTATTCCCATACAAAAGATTCGTAATAATACTTAAAGGTCAATTAGAACTTTAATACCATACCATAAAGTTTAAGTGTTAGTCGAGGGGTTCTGGGAAGGCAAAACAATTGAGTGACATTAGTATCGTATAAATAATAATGTCAATATTTGTCAATATTTATTCGATGGTACCATTACTCAAAAAAAAAATTTTCTTTGGTAAAATGTAAACTGTCGTAAAATGTCACTTGATATTTAAACATCTCTTTGCTGTGCATCTATAATATTACTAAATCTAAAAGCCACAAATTTCTATAAAATTACTAAAGTGTTGTGTGTTTGTGACTTACTAAATATGCCTCCTATAAGACGGTGGACAAATGTGGGCAGAACAACCCGAAATGCAACGCATCAAATTAATTTTAAGTGTTTTATAAGTTTTATTTTTTGGCATAATGTAATTGTTGACTTATTAACTTTCTTTTTTTTTTATCTTACTAGCTGACCCGGTGTCCCAAATAGCAGAATAAGTATTAAAAGAAAAAAAATAATTAAAGAATCGACTGTTAGGCGGTACGAAGTGCGCCGGTTTAGCTAGTTAGTCATAAATTTGTTTCTCTGAAGAGTCAGGATGCTTTTCTGAATACAATGCACATAGTAAATTTGTACATAATAAAAATGATGTTTTTTTTATGTTTCAAACCCTTATTTTTGTGAGAAAACTGTAAATGTTGTACACAAACGGTGGTCATTTTTGGATTGAGCACCATAAACCATAAAATTCACCCCAAAGATTCTATGAAGCTGATCACAATAGTTTTTCGTTTTTTTTTTTTCGCAGACCCGTGTTATCACTGACAAATGGAACTTAATGCTGGATAGTTGATACATTATTTTAGAAAATTAGCGCGTCCAACACCTACTTCTATAGGGAGGAGACTGAGAGTTTTCAAAACGTTTTTTGGAAGAGTAGTGATTCTCGAAAACTTGTGGCTAACGAGACTTTCTTATGGACATCAACTTCTTGAACAGTTTTTGCGATTTGAAAAATACCTATGAGAACATTGGAAGTGCATTAGCCTTACAGCAAGTTTAAAGCTGATTTAATTTTTTTTTTCTTTTATAATTTGTTTATTTGAAATCTGTACATAAATCATTTAGTACAATCGTCCAGTTTGTTGACAGAGGTATTACATAAGTTGATTATAACGGTAAAATTAAAACAAAATAAAAATAATGAAGTATTTGGAAGAAGCCATTGTTGGTACTTTCTAAGGTGGGTAAACAAATGAATTAATGATCACAATGTGATCAGCTATGATAGTTTATGATAGTTTATCTCGGGGCCACTGTCTTTTAAGCCGCCTGGGAGGATTGTCTGGATGGGATTGGGAAGATAAGGATAGACCTTCAGTATTAGGATGGATGGACAATTTGGAGTGGAACATTTGGAAACGGGTTTTAGCAAGGTCAGGGACAAATGGGATGTTAAGGTCATTGTGAAGGGTTTTGTTGGATACATAGAAAGGGGCATTTACAATTTGGCGGAGGACTTTTGACTGGAATGCCTGTATTCTGTTGATGTTGGATGTTTTTGCAGTACCACAGAGTTAAAGTCCGGTTTATCGGTTGACAAGTAATCAAAGTATGATGTTTCTTGACATTGGGGCGCTCGGACCTTCCCAGTTAAAGTCCGTATGTCCATATAGGTCGAATGATTGTTGATTTAAAAATAGTAATGCTTTCTAGAAAAATTAAGTGTACAAGAAGAGAATATTGTGGTTTTTCTACAAACAACTTTTTTCAATATTATTAGCACTTTCCTCCGAAAGAAAGTAGCTATTGAGGTTGCACTCATGACGGAATTTTTGAAAAATTTCTTCGAATCTTTATCGATCCGGATAAAACCCCCGTTAAAATTTATATATATATATATATATATATATATATATATATATATATATATATATATATGTGTGTGTGTGTGTGTGTGTGTGTCTGTTAACACGATAGCGGCCAGAGTTTTTGTTTTTTCTTAACGAAACGTGGTATATAGAGTTCAAATAGCAAACGATTGAACGAGTTCGTTAACCACCAAAATCGGTCCTCCAGGAGGGGGGGTTTACCCCGGACCCAAAACACTAATTTGACCATACCAGCCGTAGTTTTTGTTATATTTCAACGAAACTCGGTATTCGTTATTTTGATCTAAAGAGAGAAATACTTTGTAAAAATAAACTAAATCGGTTTATTAGAAGGGGGGGTTTACTCCGGACCCACAATACCAATTTGCCACTGTCAGCCGTAATTTTTGTTACATTTCAACGAAACTTGATATTCATGGTGGTAATCAACAGAGAAAAATGGGTTGTAAAAATAAACTAAATCGGGTTATTTGGAGGGGGGGGGGGTTACTCCGGACCTAAAGTACTAATATTCTCATACCGGTCGTAATTTCTGCTGCATTGTAACGAAACGCGGTATACGTCGTGGGTATCTCATGAGGAAGGAGTGTTGTAAAAATGAAGTAAATCGGTCTATTGGAAAGGAGGGTTTACTTTAAAGTCTGTTTCATTACAATTAGCCAGCCAGACGTAGTTTCCCAAAGCCGCCACGAGGAGCGCTATCTTCCACTGTATCCTGTTCCTGCGACAGTACGGAAAATGAAGTTTTTGTCTATTTATTAAGTAGTACAGTATCATGTATAAACATAACTCTGGAAGCAAATTATTTACAAAATTAATAATTGAACAGTTCTCATAAGAAATGTAAATGAGCAGAGCTATTCACGTTTTTATTTTATTTATATAGGTTACTTACAGCAAATTATTCAGTAATGTAGTCTACACTACAAAAATTCTGAGGAAAGTGCTTAGGTATGCAGCTCCTGCGTGACGGACTTTCTTTAAAACGACATACGTCTGGAATAGAAAGAGATAGAAACGTGAGGTGGGCACTATTTAACTAAATGTTTTGTCTAGTTGCTCTTGAGTATAGTCATCGACTTGCGAAACACCCTCTATATTATAAAGATGTGATGATTTATTCTATACATTTATCCTCTTAAAGCTACCTTTTTTTCTCTTATTATATAATTCTTAATTTGCAAATTTGTTAATGAGTGTTTTCTTAAAAATTTGATTATCGTAGAAATTATTCAGTAGAAAATACTATGGAAAATGGCCAAGAGAGGCTTGGAACGCCACGAGTCAGGTGAAATAAAAAATAATTTTATAACATAAAAAAACATCATGTTTGAAAAATTATGTGTATACATACATTCATAATATGCATATAAATTTACTCATGCATGTAAAAATGTTAGCGTTGTTAATTTCAGGTACATATTATTATAAGTCAATGAAAATTTGAAGAACTTTTTCAAATTGTGTTACATGAGTACAAGTAATTCATTCTTGTTCAATGGTCATGAATACTATGTCTGTAATTTCACTATAAAATAATTCTACTGTCCGGAATAAATCTCCTTTCTCCATGGTGTAGCAGGGATTTGGGTCCATTAAGAGCGAACCTCCAAGCGACCCATCACCACCCCAACACTAGCAGGGTATAACATTATATTTAAGCAAAATGTTAACTACAATCTCTAAAGAGGCATTAAATAGCTAGGAGAATTAGCATTAGTCTTGTAATGTAAGGCGAAATGACTGCAACTCTTCCCCCGTGCCCTATGCCTAGTCGAGCCATTATAATAAAATGTTTAGGAATTACATGCAGTAAAATTTATACGAGTTGCGTTTATAGTTGATTGTCACCATGATTCTGGCTCAACCGCCCGCTGTGGCGAGCGAGGATAAGGACTTTATTGCACACTTATGTTGTGGAAGTTATCTGCCGGTTTGAAGTTTGTTCCTTTAAGGGCCGCTATGCGATATGGTGGAAGTGCCATTTAGAACAATATATACTTGGAATGATTTAAACAGATGGAGCAATAGTATTGGGGTGGAAATGGAAACTGAAGAACATGAAACTATTCTTGCTTGAATCCGTCACACTTATATTTTTAATGTTTATTTGAAAACCTTGCTGCAAAATACCATGCCCTCGAACACTCACCAATGCAATCAAGCTAAATATTACTAGCTACACATAAAGGCTAGACTGATTGATAATAAATTACTGATGAGTCAAATTCCAGCTAAACTGACAACTGATGAAAAAACTGTTTCCTTATGAAAAAAAAATTAATTTAAAAAAAAAAAAATAATGAGGACAAAAAATTAATAATAATAATAAAAAAAATAAAAATTAAAATCACATCTTAAGATTGTAATTAGTCTAATTTTATTATAATTCTCTTAATTTAAATTATAATTGCCATAGGCTTAGTTTAAATTATACAGTCTTAGTTTAAATTATAATTGCCATATTAGATTTTAAGGCCATAATTATAATAATCTGTAACTAATTATTTATATAATCTCTAACTAATTATTTATAATAATCTGTAACTAAAAAAAGCATAACACCATTACACACAGGCAAAGAACTACACCGATCCCACTAACTCAAAGACGTCTCAAAATTTAATTAAATACCTAAGCCAAACATTTGTAAAACAGAACCCGAACCTTTCATAACCAATATATTGGAAGGCGCAAATAACCTAGTAGTAGAGCGTCAAACTCCATATCTATCTATCTATCTTATGAAAATTGTCCAAAATAGACTAACACACGAATATCTAATGAGAGGATATAATATACCAACATCAAACAGATGTAATATAGACTTTACACTACAACATCCAATTATTGAATGCAGAAAACGAAATTGACTAAATATCCCACATGAATTAAATAATTGGAATAAAGATCACGGCGGAATATGGACGCAGTATTTTCTTACAGAACACAAAAATACAATCAAATTTGAAGATATCTGCTGATTAGGAAGTACCGTTCAAGCTTCAATTGACTTTTTTAATATATTTCTTTAAGATATTTCTGGAAATTAACCCCATATTGGGGATTCAAATTTCAAGATGTCCATTGTTGTTAAATTTAAGCAACAGTATTCCTTGTTCTGATTTTCTAGCTGATTATAAAACAAAAAACAAAAACTATTTCTCAAAATTTTCTAAAGAGTGCTAAAAGAAAATGATGGATAGAATTCCTGACATCAATTAATCATTCGATACACCTAATGCAATATTGTACTTGATCCATAAAATTACTCATAAAAAATATAGAGCACCTATTTCTGCACTTAAAGAAAATAACTCCCGTGTCAAAACTCGCAAAGAAATCAGCAACACACTAGGATTTCATTTTAGTCATATCTCCAGCAATGAACAGCAATGATCTCCATACTGAAAAAGAAATGTACTGGTTGCCCGGACACAAAAATACAAGACAAAGTAATGAAGTAGACATGAAGGCTAAACAAGCAACTTGACAGGACCAGCAATAGACGTACCAGGATCTTCAAGCATTATCTAAGATATATGTTACAGATAAATAGTAAGATTCCTGGTACAACACGAGTGACAACAAGCTACGAGAAATCAAGCACACTGTACACGAATGGTCATTCAGTAAAAGATCAAATAGACGCGAAGAAGTCATTTTATGCCGTCTTAGGATTGGCCATTTTTGTCTGACACATTCCTACATTATGACAAGACAGGATAGGCTTACATACTCCAGTACCTCTCAATAAAGCTCATACTGACAGAGTTTAGCCATAGGAATAATTGTAAATTACTCTACAATTTGATTGACTTACTTTATATTTTGAAACCGGCTGGGAAATTGTAGTAAATGTAAAACATCTATTCGAAATCTTATTAAATTTTCTACAAATACGGTTCTTCTGTGATTTTTCCTGTTGTGACGCTTCCTGCGCTTTGAGATTTCATTTTACATGTGTTTACAATTTTCACGAATGATTAAGGCAAAAAATTAACTGTTTCTATTCTAAGCTTTCCAGATGACGCTACGGATAAGAACGGACCTACGCTTTTAACGAGTAATAAATTAATTATTATCAGCAAATCTTACGAAAATATCCCCTAAACTGTCTTTGAAGCGTTAAAGCATGTAATCAATTTATTGTGGACAATTTGTGTCTCGTAAAACAATATCTGCATTGTGCTGATCCTGTTGTTAATTGAGGTCTTGCTCCAATTTGCCAAGGGACACGAGCCGCATGAGTTAGTAGTATAGGAGGTGTAGAGACAATAGCTGGGACCGATAGGAGATGAAGAGATCTGTATTGAAGTGGTGGGAGAAAAACGGATGCTAATGGCCAAGATAGAAGGAGCAAGTTATGGCCAGGCTCAGCTGAGACAATGGACACACGGCCAGTCTTTATGTAAATCTCAGTGTCCTGCCGCCACTTGACAAACAGCCTACCTCCTTCTCTCTGGTAACTATTTGTTACAACAATTAATAAACTCTGACAGATACCCACCTATCTGAGGCCACCATCTTCATAGGACGGCCTTTTTATAAATATATAAATATATTTGTAAAGGCCTCCATGCTCTCTGTCGCCCTTCCCCTAACGCTCCCTTTCCGATTAATGTGGTCTTAAGGATTACGGTCGATCCCTCGCCAAATCTCCCTTGGTATTTCACGATGAACAACCATCCATTTAAACGTGTGTGGTCTCCTGGGCACACTCTGTCTTTTCATTTGACGTTTTAACATAGTTCCAATATAATACAGTTCATGTAAATGGAGATTAATATTCAATATGAAAGAGGATAGCCGGAATGTGGTCAGAGATAAATGACCTAACCTCTAAGCCAGTCTAAGATTGTAAATAACTGTGTAATATGAAATTAGATACTGGCCATAAATAATAAAATAAATCTGATGCGTTGACGTGCGATTGAATTCAAATTTTAATCAGAACTACAAATTTAATAAACCACTCTTTGGAATACAACGTCAGTGACTTAATTATCAAATCCTGCCCGGTTGGGATTTGTGCCCAGTTCCCCTGCTCTCCTTCCAAGTGCCAAGGGACTTCACATCACAGCAAATTATTTTATCTAATGCTGCCAGAGCTTCAAATTGACTGCATATGTCTATACGTCTGAAGGCAGTCTATGCTGCTGCCTTATATGGGTGTAAAGTAGGTTCTGTTATTAGGGATATTCATTAATCATTCCACTGTATTTTGCAGGGGAAGGTTAACCCGTCCATGCCTTAATTTCTAATTAAGGAAAGGATTTTAAATCAAAATTATATGGCGCATTGATCTAGGGCATAACGTTATCTAGACGGGATAGAAAGCTTTTTTTTTCAAAAGTCTACACCTCATTACCTGGTTAGGCTTGAGACGGCTGTTAAATCAATCTCATAGAATGTCCTGAAACAGGCCTTAAACTGGATAGACAATGTTATGATTTTGTATGAGGATATATACCCAAAGATATGTTTACACAAGACTTTTAGTGCTCGGGGAAAGATCATCGAATCAACTCAAAATTTAATTGGTTTTTACAAATGAAATGAGTGATGGATTCATTCCAACAGGGGGAGACACCCTTGCGTCTTATGAGTCTGGATAATAGAATATCTGAGATTTGAAATATTCTAACGAGTTAGCGAGTAGAGCGAACCAATCAAACTATTGCCCCTTTTATAATCATGTTTTGGATCCCAACTTGAAAACCCCAAAATATCTAAATTTGAACATTCCTTTCCCACTCCGCAGAATAATTGCACAGTTTCGAACTTTTAGTATTAATTTTATAAAACTTAGTAACCGGAAGTCAACAATAAACCAACAAATAACCTGTCCAATTTGCAATAGCAATTAACAAGAATATATTTACCGTTTACTAGTTGCCTGCCCCCTCTACAACTACTATAGGTCGGCTATCTTCCAGAGGTACTTCCCACCAATCGCGAGAACCTTTATTTGTTTATAAAAAACTAGACTCTATAAATAAAAACAGAGAGCCAATAAATAAATAAAATAATAAATCAAATATTGGAGGAGAAATTATACAAAACCTGTGGTGATAAGTTTATTATGAAATAACAAAATTAAACTGTTTCAAAAACGACGAAGGCTTTACATGATTACATAAGTAAAACTTAGTAGTTTTATTGCAGATTACTTGATGAAACTGAACTTTGAACTAACGAGTAATTAAGTCCTAATCTTCAAATGACTTTGCTCATCCTCCTTAGAGTTAGAGGATACTTGAGACCATTAAGGGAGCCAACAACGAAGGGAAATACTTTGAAAAGGTAATCCTCTGCTCGCTACATGCCATTCTTTGTTGCTCTGTTATCTCCTTTGATATTTTTACTAATGCTCTGAACCACAAATGAGATCTTGAAATAATGGAGGGTTACATTCTTGAAGAGATGAACGCATTAGGAGTCTGCAACCAGCTGACAGCCGCTGATAACCTGATAAATCTGAAAGTGCACCACTTAAACATCACAAGTGCGCTCATTCGGACCACACATTAGAATCATGGCTTGCTTTATTTTTTTTTTTTACTCATCGGGTCTACTTTTTTTTCGAATCATTTTAGCCAGATATCCAATGCATTCTTATAGGAAAAATAGAGGATGAACCAGATATCTAAGGAATCTTCGAAAAAGAATCAGCTTCTTATTTCTCACCTGCTTCAAGTAGTCGGTTGCTTCAGAGGACCAAACAACGGATTCTGTATTTTTATTTTTTTGTAAAAATTAACTAGCCAGACAAGGATTTGATCCCGGAATATCTACTGTTAAGCTTGGGTGCGAATGTACACAGCAATCACTGTTATGAGTTGGATTTTGAGTCGGGGAGAGCTAGTGTTTGCGGGAATATCTTCAGAACAACTGAAATAACAATAATAATTATTTATTAAGCATGATTACTTCGTAGTTTCATGCGCGAGATCTGAATATAATGTCTATTAACCATTACCCTTAAAGCTTATAAAAATCATGGAAAATGGCGTAGGAAAATTCAGAAAAATATAATATATTTTTTCCACGTATACTTTATTTTTGATCTTCACCTCAGCCAATTTTATTAATGAGCTAATTACATTTCCTCATTTGAGGTTTCAGCCTCAGGGCCATCCTCATTAAACTAGAAGAAAAACAAATTACATGTATTGAATTATATTAAAAATGACCCCCTTTATCCGTACAATGTAAAATTTCTTAAACATCTCCTTAACTTATATTACCTTCTTTCATAAATCCACATATATTCACCCTATTTCCACAAGGGCTTGTCATCACTTTAAATCTATGGGCTTGTCCATCTTCTATAACTGAAACTTTTTTACATTTTTAAACACTTGAGTTACCCCAGACCGTGTGGCAACACTTTCCACCATTTTCTATTTACACTATCATAAAATTCTATCTCTAATCCCATATAATAAAAATTGTTCATGTCCATTCTACTTATCTTATTATACATATCCAATATCTCTATATAATTTACATTATTATATACACTTATTACATACCTATCTACATACATATACCCACATATATACTTTCAGACATACATATATAAACACATTCACACAACATATACAGGGTGTCCCAAATAAGACGGATCAAACTTGTGGAAATGGGTGAATATATGTGGATTTATGAAAGAAGGTAATATAAGTTAAGGAGATGTTTAAGAAATTTTACAATGTATGGATAAAGGGGGTAATTTTGAATATAATTCAATACATGTAATTTGTTTTTCTTCTAGTTTAATGAGGATGGCCCTGAGGCCGAAACGTCAAATGAGGAAATGTAATTAGCTCATTAATAAAATTGGCTGAGGTGAAGATGAAAAATAAAGTATAGTGGAAATAATTTATACCTCGGAAAATCCTTGTGGATAAACCCTAACATGTTAAATAATATATTTTTCTGAATTTTCCAAAGTTCAAACTGTCAATTCCGTTAGAGAAAATGGACCATTCCCCTCGCATGAAAATGATGCTTTATTGAACTCGCTTTCTTAAGAATAGTTAAAGTTGTAATAATATAATATTTTAATAATTGTTCTTAATATTTTAATATTTATTCTCCTTAGAGGTTTGGGAAGGAACTGTTAGATGGAAATTTGCGGAGAAAATAAAGAGTGTTATTTTGGAAGAAGAAAATTATATCAGAATTATTGCCATTGTTAGGAGATCTGCACCTTTCTCCAATTCGCGTACAAGAAAATATGAAAGTGTGTTTTCGTTTATGTGGAAACACGGAAATTTAGGGTCCAAGCCCTCGTTTCAAGGCACGGAAACGCATTTGAACTCTTGTAACGTTTCAAATACATGATTTTGAAGGCTCAATTATAGATTAAATCTCTGTCGAACATGGTCTTTGAGAGGAAGTCGCTTTGAGGTCAAAAGGTATTCTTGAGCGAGGTTAGGAAAGAGAGGGGTGTGGATGGGGAGTGCAAGTACCCTCACTGCCTCAGGGAGTCCGGGCAAATTGGCAGTACCAGCCAAGGTCATATTTGGAACAAGAACACTGTTATTACGAGCCATATCAATAAAGATAAACCGAGAATACTCTGTCTAATATATAATGATGCAGAGAAGAAGGGAGGGTCCTGCATTCTTTATAAAGGCTAAGTGCAGATCCGACCAGTAGGCGAGCCTTTACAACACTAATAAGATCTTTCGCACCACCGGAACCACAAGATAGATACAACTCCCTCGGGAATATTTTTGCATACTCTATTTATTAATTTTTTATCAAAAAGTTTCAAATTTTTTGTTGCTTGTAACATACGTTGTTCGTCCTAATAGACTTAGTACATTTCAATATGTTATGCATATTACAAGGTATAGGTTTTAAACAGTTTCTACGATAGTGCTTTGTAAGCTCATTTTATTTTCTTCCTATCATAAAAAAACACCAACGGCCAAAGCCACGTTGAATGATCCGGTTCCCGTTGATTACCGAAGTTAAGCAACGTCGGGCGTGGACAGTACCTGAATGGGTGACCGACCATGTGCTGTTGGTATTATAAAAGGGCGGTAACCTGTAGATAGCCCGGCGTTAATAGCCCAATTGTTGATACGCAGTTTAACAAACAAAAAAAAAACATTAACAAACTATAAGAAAGGTGGGAATGCATGCTGCTTTCATGAATGAATTGTTTAAAATAACCTATATAAATATCTTTTATTTATTAAATTTGAACTTATATTTGAATCATAGCTACGAAAGTGCTCAAATATACAAGTTGAAATCATTACAGTAGTTTTATTTTACTACAAACTATAACATATACAAATATTAGATTTTAATAAAGTCCCCCGCCAGAGATATTAAAGCCTAAAGTTATAAAAAATTACAAAATTAGGAAGTTTAAAAATTTATAATAAAGATAGGGAAGCTACATACCTAGGTTTATCATCGTGCCAAAAACCAACTTTGATATACATCCCCTTATGCTAAAAAAAATACCCTCAAAACGGCATTTTGAGAAATATAAACAGTTGTATTCAATGGCAGTTTTCAGGTATTGGACTTAATAATATTCAAATAGTGAAGAAGATATAAAATATAGAGATAAAAGATAGACTGTACAAAAAACAATGATGTTTATTCAATTAATATTTGAAAAATTTTAGTTCTAAATGCGCTTTAGTCATAAATATATTGTTTTTTTTTGTTTTTTTCTATTATCGGAAATGACTTAGAGCAGTGTAACATTTCCTTACTATTTGGTTAATAATTTCCCTTTTCTTCTATGTAAAAAACGCAAAGCCCTATTAGTCGCGATAATAAATTTTCAATGTTAGACAATTTTGCCACTTTATGATCATTTATTGATTGCTTTGAAGGAGCAATTCAGTAATGTCTGTTTTTCTTGAAGAATTTAGAAAAACTTCTTTTAGCACTTTCCTCCGAAGGAAAGTAGCTATTGAGGTTGGACTCATGACGGAATTTTTGAAAAATTTCTTCAAATCTTTATCGATCCTACCTAGTAGACACCGAAAATGACCCCCGTTAAAATTTATATATATATATATATATATATATATATATATATATATATATGCATATATATATATGTGTCTGTTAACACGATAGCGGCCAGAGTTTTTGTTTTTTCGTCACGAAACTTGGTATATAGCATTCAATTAGCAAACGATTGAACGAGTTCGTTAACCACCAAAATCGGTCCACCGGAAGGGGGGGTTTACCCCGAACCCAAAACACTAATTTGACCATTTCAGCCGTAATATTTTTTATATTTCAACGAAACTTGGTATTCGTACTGGTAATATAGAGAGAAAAGTGAGCTATAAAAAGAAACCAAATCGGTTCATAAGGAGGGGGGGTTTACTCCGGACCGACAATACCAATTCGCCACTACCAGCCGTGATTTTAGGTATATTTCGACGAAACTCGGTATTCATAGTGGTAATCTACAGGTAAATATGTGTTGTAAAAATAAACTAAATCGGTTCATCAGGAGGGGGGGTTTACTCCAGACCCACAATACCAATTCGCCACTACCAACCGTGATTTTTGGTATATTTCGACGAAACTCGGTATTCGTAGTGGTAATCTACAGGTAAATATGTGTTGTAAAAATAAACTAAATCGGTTCATTAGGAGGGGGGGTTTACTCCGGACCGAAATTACTAATATACTCATACTGGTCGTAATTTCTGCTGTATTGTAACGAAACGCGGTATACGTCGTGGGTAACTCATGAGAAAGAAGTGTTGTAAAAATGAGCTGAATCGGTCAATCGGAAAGGGGGGTTTACTTTGTAATATATTTCAATAGAAAAGCCAGCCAGACATAGGTTCACAAAGGCGCCGCAAGGAGCGCTAGAGGGACTGTATCCGGTTCCTGCGTTAGATCAAAATACAATAATATGAGGATTTTGTATTTATTACGTAGTGTAGTAGGTACCATGTGTAAACATAACTCTGGAAGCAAATTAATAATTTATCAGTTACTCATTACAAAATTAAAAGAGAACTATTCATGTTTTTATTTTATTTATGTAGGACATTTTAAGCAAATTGTTCTGGAAAGCAGTCTACACTACCCAAATTCTGAGGAAAGTGCTTAGTTATGCAGCTCCTGCGTGACGGACTTTTATTAATTAATTAGGTTTTACAGGGGGTGCAACAATGGTTGTCTTCTCCACTCCTATGTATCCGTAATATATCGTTTAATATTAGAATATTTACACGATATACTCGGTATAGGTTGTAAATTTAAATAAAGAAAGAATGAAAATTAGGGTTTTGAATGTGGGAGGAAAATTGTTCATTATTTCCTCTTAAAGGTAGTTCTTCTAAATTTATTTTTTATTAATATTTAAAAAGGGATGTTTTCCCACTTCAGAAAAGAAGACCATTCTACCACTTAAACTTTTTTCAAATGAGTTTTATCTTTATCTATTTAGGAAGCAGACCTACTCTTCAAATTCCGGTAAATTCTTTTATTAAATATCTATTGTAGCTCCTAAATCCTAGAAGATTTAAAGGCCCTGGCTACCTGAATTGAAGAACCGGTGGCCTGACAAAGACTTTGTGGCAGTAGCTCTGAAATGCTCGAAGTGTTGCTGTGTCAGGGTGCCATTGTCGTCGTGTTTGCATTTCTACCCTCCCTTCTTCCCTTCTCTCCAACATCGCTTCCTCTTAAGCCCCCTTCCTCTGGATATTTACCTTCACTATGATTAATGTGGCTAGACTATTCACCTGAAAAAAATTCTGAAGTTCATTTTAACTACTACCGCATATAAGACAATTTAAAAAACGACTTCTGAATGCCGTTGTCTTCTGAATGATACGATATTTTGAATGATGGTCTTCTGAAGATATTAGTCCTCTGACTAAGGTGATCTTCTGAAGAAGGCAGACCTCTGAATAAGGTGGCCATCTGAATGAGATTGTATTCTGAGTAAGGTGGCCTTCTGAATGAGGCAGTCTTCCGAATAAGGTCCCCTCTGAACAATATGGCCTCCTGAAGAGATTTTATTCTGAATAAGGTGGACTGCTGAAGAAAAGGTCCCCTCTGAATAAGGTGGCCACCTGAATAAGATTGTATTCTGAATAAGGTGGCCTTCTGAATGAGGAGGTATTCTGAATAAGGTGGCCATCTGAATGAGGTGGCATTCTGAATAAAGTGCCCTTCTAAATGAGCCGGCCCCCTTTGAATAATGTAGCTCCTACATGAGATGGTATTCTCAAAGAGGTGGTCTTCTGATGAAGGCAGTCCTCTGAATAATGTGGCCTCCTGAAAAAGGTGGTCTACTGAATAAGACAATCCTCTGATTCTGAATAACGTAGTCTTATGTATGAGGTAGTGTTCAGAATGAAAACTTCAATAAAAAAATTACTTCTGATTTAGAAAGTGTTTTAAATTAGTATAATGATAACCTTCTAAAAATAAAAACTTGTAAAAGGTATTCCTTCCAATTAAGCTCATATTTCGAATAAAGACATTTTTTGTTACCCCCCTGGTGAAGGCCTACTTTAAAATGTCTCAATAGTCTACTTTTTATGGAAACAATCTTCTTTCTATTCTTCCTGTAAATCTTCTACTCTAATCCTTACCAAATTTAATGCATCTTAGTTTGGATAAATATGGAAAATGTAGAAGTTCTATTGTGAGAATGTGTTTAAAAAATTATTTTAAGATACATACAGAAATGTATCCCTTCATTTATTTCAATCTGGTGCAGAATAATGTACTCTCCTAATAGTATTTTATCAGCATATGTACTTCGTCAAATCAGTGTTGTAGATTTTAAAGAAATATTTTGCACATTTAACTTACTTTTCCACTTCATAAATAAATTAACATGAATAAGTAATTGGAGAAAATTAATCTTACGGAGAGCTTCATATCAACTCATAAATAACATTAAGAGGAAAATAAATAAAAGGACTTAAATAATAAAAAAAATACTAGCCGGGTAGGAATTTATCATTGTGTTTAATATATATTTTAAATCCTGCTTGAAATACAAGAAGTCTATAGATGAATAATCCTTTACAATTAATTTTTCTTGTGAGAGCGATACAGGAGGGTAATGCCGGCCAGCCTTGGCATTACGATTTAAAATAAGATAAAGCCCACCGCCTCGGGCACCCTTAAGCATTTCGCTGCAACTCGAGCTTCAAGCTACTTAACGCATGCCTTTTCTTTGTATGTTGGTTTTCGGTCCGACACATCAAGGGCACTCGTCAAGGCGATGCTCATGGTGTGTGGGCGAAAAGCGTGCAGTACGCTGCGTTCAGCCGTACAAGGTCAAAGGATAAGTTTTCCAATGCGGGTCTCTCTAGAATAAACAACTGTTATACAAAGCTTTCAATAGAAACGGCAAAGCGTAGTGCGTGGGATTATGAAGCAGTCTGGTTTCAGATGTTCTGTTATTCGGTATCAACTGAGAAATAATTTCGTTTCACCTGTAAATGTACGTATGAATAGCCATCTATTTAAACTTCGTGATAAAATCCGCAGTTTGTTGGTTATATTTTCAAGCTAATAGTACAATTTGCCAAGCGCCAGTTCTTTTTAAGAATTTGCTGGTTTCTTATAGCTATTTAGTGCTAAGAAGTGTTGATGAGCAAAAAAACAGAACTATTTTTAGGAAAATATATTTTTTGTACAAGAGATTAGAAAATGAATTAATGGCTTGAGCACAAAGGCCGCGACCTGTCAATGCGGGGAGCTGTACAACGACCGTCGCGGCGTATAGTGGGACCAAACGACATTTAAAATTTAGGTTTGTAAATTTAAATTGCGTTTTAGCCCCCTCTCACTGGTTTTATATTTAATAAAGTCTACTTGTTCTCCAAGTAAATTTTGTCTAGTTTACGACGTTGCAATTCGGAATTGCATTTTATATCTTAAACAGTTATTTAGTTATTGCTGTCTATTCGACGAAAAACGGGGTTAACATAAAAAAAAAAAAAAAAAAAAAAAAAAAAAAAAAAAAAAAAAAAATCTTCCTTCCCGGTTGGGATTTGACCCTCAGCCCAAAGGACCACTTGTGCTCCATTTGGTGTCTACTATCATCTCCTAAAGTATTCGTCACCACTTACGTTACACCTTTTGTATATAGTATATATATATGTGTGTGTATATATATACTATATATATATATATATATATAGTATATATGTGTATATATATATATATATATATATATATATATATATTCTCGTTCGTACAAACATAATAACATTAACATACTGTAGAATAACATCGAAGAGAAGTCATCTTAGGAGCGATTAAGTCATAATCCTTCTTGACAGAGCGTACAAAGTCCCGTGAAGCATTTACTCACGGCAATGACCGAAACTCTGTCAGCTGATTTGAAATGATTTGCTCCATCATTATTGACGGTAGTAAATCAACAGACAAGTCCCCTTAAAGGATTGGGGATTTATGCACCTAGGGCCGAGTATAATCCGCAAGTACTGTATATATTATACTTACGATCCTATCTTTCACAAGTAGATGCCAAGACTCCGCCCACCGCCCTTGTTCGACGGGACCATCTCTAGCGCCTCTCTATCTGGTTCCATTCATCTAGTACTCGCTTTGGATATTCAATACCGACATATATTCCAAGGACATGGGAGGAGACGATTTTAGAATTGCTTATATATTTATTGTTCTTGAAGGGAGGTGTCGTTGCGGGGAAGGCAGAACATTTTCCTACATGTCGCATGGCATGCGTGTTTTACATTGTGCAAAGCAATTTAATCTTGTCTGAGTTATGTGATTCAAAATTTGTCATGTTCGAAAATAACTATCTGTGCTTAACTTATCAACATTTAAAGATATCGTGCTATCGCAAATGGCCATTATCTTTATAATATAGTGCTATATCTTGGTAATGAGGTAATGATAGTTAGCCGTAGAGAGGATAAGCAGTCAAGCAATGGTTGAGATTCGGCTAAGAGAAAACGTCAAATTTTTATAAAAATCTATGTGGAGGATAAATAAATAGAAGAAAAATGTGATGGTAAGCGGAGGGCGACAGAACAAGGGACTAAAGGTACAACCCAGATGTGTAGTTAATAGAAAAATCAGCCTTACCTTTAGGGTATTCATCCCTGGGAACACGGAGTTGAAGGGCGAGAAGAAAGGAAGACGTCGAAGAAGATGATTAAGGGAATCACAGGGAAATCACGCCAATCGCCGAGAGGGCAGTCTAAAAGTAAAAGCTGAAACTGGGATAAAACTGCACCGAGAAACAACTTCGTAAGGGTGGGTTTACACTTGCAAGTTATTGCAGGAATCACTAAGGGTGGGTTTACACTTGCAAGTTATTGCAGGAATCACTAAGGGTGGGTTTACACTTGCAAGTTATTGCAGGAGTCACTAAGGGTGGGTTTACACTTGCAAGTTATTGCAGGAATCACTAAGGGTGGGTTTACACTTGCAAGTTATTGCAGGAATCACTAAGGGTGGGTTTACACTTGCAAGTTATTGCAGGAATCACTAAGGGTGGGTTTACACTTGCAAGTTATTGCAGGAATCACTAAGGGTGGGTTTACACTTGCTAGTTATTGCAGGAATCACTAAGGGTGGGTTTACACTTGCTAGTTATTGCAGGAAATTTATATCAGACAGAAATTGTGACAAGTGTAAACCATGAGCAATTTATGTCTGAGATATATATTTCTATCACGAACTATAAGTGTCGACACTTCTATACCACCAGGTGTAAACACAGATTTTTACGAGAAGAATTTAATTTCAGAGATAAATATCTTGGCTACTAGCTGTATTGTCGACACTTCTATACCAACAGATGTAAACACTGATTATTTGTGCTTTTGGTGAATTTATTGCAAATTAGAACAAATCCACAACTGTCCTATGCATATCCATGACATAAATGTCTAGCTATTTCTGTCAGCATGTAAAGCTTCAAGAGAATATCTATCCGACACCTGACATATATTTCCTGCGAGAAGTGTCAGATGTAAACGCACCCTAACGCCAAGGGAAACGGATCGCAACACACCGCGAGTGAATTTGCAGGCTTAAGACACATGGAATATAGTGAATCGGGAGAGCGCTACAGAACCTCTCGTGTAGTGGTCAGACCAGAGAATGGCGGGTTGGGACGTCTCTCATAGATTACCAGTGGTTCCTAAATAAAAATACCCATGACTCGTTTTATGAGTGTCCCAAAAATTAAAATATTTGAATGGCTCTCACAAAAATAATAATTAATTCTAATAATAATCAATTCTTATAATAATTAATTCTAACTAAAATAATATGCTCTTTGGCAGCCTTCTTCAGCACCAGAGCCTAGGAGACCACAATAACGTTTAGGTAATCATGGATAAGTATAAGCGGCGACTTCTATAGACTTGGACACCGACAAGTTATCGAGGTCTTCCCCCATTAGCTCGGCGTTTATTGCTGCCAAAGAGAATGCAAAAACGTACAAAATATAGATGTTTCTGAAACTCGCGTTTTCCCTCAGCCGAATTCCTGGACCTCTTCTATCTTGGTAAGTTCTTATTAATTACACAGCCACACACACAAAAAAAAAAAAAAAAAAAGTCCGGACCCAGAGACCAGACCATGTTTACTATATGTTTTAGGGTCGCTGAATCCGAATCCGGGGTAAGAAAAAGTCCTGCACTTTTTGTTTAAGCCCCACCCCTCAAAACACATAACTTAGGATATTGTACACTATAACATTTTTATTCAAGTTGTTAACCAAAATTTAAACGATTATTTCCTGGGTACTGCATTTTAGTGCTTATAAATACTAATTTTTGAGACCTTGACGAACTCGATTGGTTCATTTGGAGCGAAGTTACAGCCCTTTAAATATAAAACATAAAATATTTTTATAAATGTACATAATATAATATAATATATTAAATATTTTTGTATTTATATGTTTTCTAAGGCATACAATCTTTGAATTTTTACACAAAAATTGACTTAAGACCTTCCCAGGTAATTCCTGAACTGATGCAATCCTTAACATCCCAAAATATAACCCTTAAAAAATCTCCACATATTTTTTTCAAAAAATGTATCAATTGAAGTAAATTAAATAAAAGACCTAAAATAAATTAATTAAGCTTCCATTTTCGAACTACTTTTTTATAAATTTGCCTACATGTTAATTAAAGAGTCCTCTATGCATCGGAAAAAGATAGGACTCTCCAAGCGGTATTCGTTTTCGGGATATTGAGCCTCAAAGATCCAACACGGGAGACAGAGGCAGAGCGTATCCAGGTTTACCTAATAAAAGAGCGAGTTAGCTTACCATTTTTCTTAAAAACTAGTATATGATACATAAAACTGCAAGTTCATCGCCGCCCTGAGACTACAGTGAAATTAGTATAATGTTAGGTTGAATAGGGTTTTTTTTTTGCAATATATTTCGGTTTATTGTATTTGTGACACAGTTTAGAATAACTCAACTTTATTGAAATCAAGTAGACTGTAGTACTTTACCAATCCTACCGAGTAGATATAAAAAGTCAATATGCACATCCTTACAAAAACACATACGTATATCAACAAGCAGAGACATAAAAATATTTAGATATATAATCACAATTACGTATCTATTATGTCTACTTATATCTACGTATAATTGCATTTTATTCTATTTATTTATGCCCATCAGTGAATTATGAACGGTATTTCACAGCAGCATTTTCGGTTGCGTAATCGATTTGGCATCATGAGAGTGTTTCCTTCCTATAGGGAGAGACGAAACACTCTTTAACCGAATAAATGTTTCTTTATTGTTTCACAATTCGTAACATTTGTACAAGAAGACTGAATGAAATTGGCCTAAAGTGATTGTTTGGAAACAATTCTATTGTAAAAGCCGGCTGGAGAACAGGATTTGCAAACGGATTCGCATTTGAAAACAGCTGGGATGAGGCGAAATGCCCGTCCTTGAAATGCATACTATGCCCCAGACACCCGCATCTTTCGAAGGTGAAGGAAGGCCTTCCATACAATAGATCTTGCAACAAGCCTTGGGAGATTTCCATCTCGGAATAATTTATCGTGATGTTTCTTCTTGTTCGCTATTGTATTAAGGGGGAAATAATATAAATTTAGTTATATATCATCATATTTTATCACCTAGTCATGAAGGAATATTATGATATCTTAATTATGTAATATTACCGTATTTTCACAGCATCCATCACTCTTGAGATTTGTATCAATGACGGAGGAGAACAATTCTTTATTAATCCAGTGAAATTTAGGACCGAAATATATTGACATTATACTATAAATGCTAATGGTATAATCGGTATCTAGTAGGTAGATAGGTGAATATCTGAATGAATGCTTCATAAATTCTTTTATGACTGTAAAAATATCATCAAGCATGAATATTTTTGGACTTTTCTTAAACAAGATAGTTCAAAGCTTCTATTTCGAATGAACCAACTCAGTCGGAGAGAATGGTGCTTAAAATTTCAAATGGGTTGATTTCGTTCCTGGGGAGGCCGCCCAATACCAAACCAAAGATACGCGCATTTCATGAAAACTCGCTAAGATGACACAGTCCTTACGCTTGAGCGAGTATAGAAAATAATTTCGGAGGGGGCTGGGAAAATTTCGGGGGGGCTGAGACCATTTCCGGTGTATGGAATACTAACAATTTAGATCTTGGAAGAGTATTAGCCAACTTAAACGCTATTACACCCAAAATAGAATATGTTTTATGATCTATGGTAAATGATCTTATTTAATTTATTTTTAAGGGTTTTATGAAATTTTTACCGATCAAATCTAAATTTCAGGGGGGCTGCAGCCCCCTCAGCCCCCCCCCATATACGCCAAGGTCCTTACGGATCAACATTTAACTTATAAATAGGAGCATAGAAAGCGACGCTATCTGATATTGGAAGGTTGCCGTACGAGTGACTGACTGATGCATTGAGTGCATTGGCCCCAGGAGTTTACTGCAGTTCTAGCTTTATTGCTGGAGGCACACCCACAGCCTTATGGCATTTACCCCCGCATAAACAGCCACATATCACATTACCCAGCGGGCATAAACCAATTCTTATAGGCCATATGCAAGAACTTGCATCTATAAAATGAATTTTATTCAGGCTGATGACTGCCAGATGTTCTTCTTCGGTTTTAATAATTGCTCTGGATTGGAAAAGATGATTATTTTTATATTAGTCAGTAACAACATTTTTTTTTTTTCTTAGAAAAGGATATAAAAAAATCCGACACGCCGATCCCTGGCGTGAT
Organism: Gonocerus acuteangulatus; assembly: GCA_946811695.1. Lineage (NCBI taxonomy): Eukaryota > Metazoa > Arthropoda > Insecta > Hemiptera > Coreidae > Gonocerus > Gonocerus acuteangulatus. The sequence continues at coordinate 99,212,338 of OX328124.1, read as the reverse complement.
TTCATCTAATAATACTTATCTCTAGTGTGACTTGGAAAGCGTAGAAGATAAATTGTTAATATTGAGCCACCAATGAAACAAAACCATTCTTTCCTAATATCAAGCTTTACTCCGTTCAAAATTCCACTTACCATTATTTTATTACAATTTTCTCGAAAATGATAATTTTCCGTATTCATTTCTCTCATCTGCTAGTATCAAGTTCTTTCTTCTTCTTGAAACATCTTTTCAGTAGAATATTTATTTTCAGGAATTATATTTACCCTCTCTAGAAACTCACATAATCACTTTCATAAACAATAGTTCCAAAGGAGCACGAAAGTTTGAATATAAAATACGATCACGCTTAGAGGAAGAAACACAAATCCTGTTCTTCGAAATGTTGAATTGTACGTTAATGATCCGTTAGAAGTCGAAGATTACTTCAGTTCCACGTTAAGACTTATAAGCTACGACCAACATTTTCGTGCTTCTAGACACGATCCATTTGGACTTTGTGCCTCTCAAAGGCACAACGAATGATAACGGATGAACGATTCAGCCTCAAAGAATGAGCGACAGAACGACAGGGCGACCGAGCGTTAAACGTTCATTTTCTTTAGTCTCATTTATCGCGTACTCTTTTATACGTTTTTAAATTAAACTATCAATGAAAAAAAATTAAAATGTTAAATTTTTAGTTAATAAAAATATCTTACCTTGCAAGTTTAATTCATTTCGAACCTCTTATCAGAGTTTCTTGATTATGATTGTATTTTTAAAAACACTTTGTCTATCATTCCATACTTTGCACTTCTGAAATTAAAAGCTAACATTCACTATCATCCAATTTACTCTTTTCTGCCATGTTCACTTGTCAGAAGCTTGAAGATAACTGAGAGCGTTGAGCGAAATTTAATCTCATTGTAGAATTAAGGTAAATTTACTACATTTCATGAAGATGTGTGAGTCTGATTTCTTCCAAGTTTAATCAGGATTTTAATTTCATCAATGTAAGTGCTGATAATATGTTAGATGAAACATTTTATTTTCAATTGTAGAATTTCGTAAATTTAACTCCTTTACTAGTAATTTAGTAAACAAGGGAAACTTAAAACAAAAATCTGACTAGACGAGGTTGTTCTAAATTTTATTAGCTTTCATAAAAAAAAAAAAAAAAAAAAAAAAAAAAAAAAAAAAAAAAAAAAAAAAAAAAAAGTCCGACTCGCAGGAACTGCATCATCTTAGCGCGGGTCCGTTCTTATCTCTAGACTCATTTAAAATGATTAAAATAGAAGATGTTATTATTTTGGGTCCACATTTCTAGAAAGCATGAAGATTAGATAGTTAGCCGTCGAGGTGATAAGTAAAGATGGAATGGTTGGGATTCGGCTAAATAAACCTCAATACGATTTTTGTTAAAAAATCTATATTTAGGACGTTTTGGCTAGTCAGTGGTAGCCTTCGTCAGCAATGAAAGTGCCGGGAGGTAGAGGAGGACCAAAGTTGACAGTTCCATCTTTACTCTCAAGAAAGGTGTTTACGATCTTACCTGGGTGGGTCCCCGCCCTAGGAAGGACCCCGCTAGGCATTTGGAAAGCTATATTATCTTGGAAATCCATATCTCTAAGATTAAATTGTTTTTCTTAGTTTTCTTAACCTGATTTGTTATCAAATACATTATCCAACTATAAGCAGTTAAAAAAAACAAGGAATAAAAACAGACAAAAAGAACAGTTCGAATAAGGGAAATCAATTACTTTAAAGTTTTAAGCACTTATTTCTCTGATTGACATCGTATAATCAAAACTTTCAGCAGAACCTTTTTTGTAGAGCATTTAGTAAGCTTTTTAATGGTATTCTTCCGTTTCCCAAGATACTCAACCTTCTTCGAGATATTAAGGAAAGTATACAAAGTTACCAAAACTTTTTATTTCTGTTAATAAAATATTTTATTCTAACCCTTCCTTTACTCTAAACGTAACAAAAATTTCAACATATTAGTGTTGATGAAACTCCAACATGCAGAAAATGTTTCAACTGTATCCCATAATTCTAAGTACCAAAATCAAAGACAAAGAACCCTCCCTAGGAAGGACGCTAGGCAGTTGAAAAGCTATATATCTTGGAAATCCATATCTCTAACATTAAATTGTTTTTCTTATTTTTCTTAACCTGTTTTATTTTCAAATACATTATCCAACAATAAGCAATTAAAAAATAACAATGAATAAAAAACAGACAAAAAGAACAGTTCGAATAAGGGAAATCAATTACTTTAAAGTTTTAAGCACTTATTTCTCTGATTGACATCGTATAATCAAAACTTTCAGCAGAACCTTTTTTGTAGAGCATTTAGTAAGCTTTTTAATGGTATTCTTCCGTTTCCCAAGATACTCAACCTTTTTCGAGATATTAAGGAAAGTAAACAAAGTTACTAAAACTTTTTATGTCTGTTAATAAAATATTTTATTCTAACCCTTCCTTAACTCCAAACGTAACCAAAATTTCAACATATTAGTTTTGATGAAAGTAGAACATGCAGAAAATGTTTCAACTGAATCCCATGATTCTAAGTACCCAAACCAAAAACGGTATTCAAAAAATATGTTTCCAATTTTCTCGAAAACGGTTAAAGCTATCGCCTTGAAAATGGTTTCATTCGTTTTCCTAGCCCAGGAATCATATAAAACGAGTACTTAGAAGCTTATGAACTCAAAAACGTAAGCGTTACGATTTTTTTTGCGCGAATTTCGCCCCAAACGCCATCTTCCAGTAGGCGGATTTTGCTGGTTAACGAACTTGACCTTTCAAATTGGACGAAGGATTTTTGTACCAAATTTCATCAAAATCGGACCATTCGTCTTCTATCTAGAGAGCGAACAGACAATATATATATATATATATATATATATATATATATATATATATACATATATATATATATATATATATACAAATTTGAACCACCGTTATTTTCGGTCTCTAGGGGTTCTGAAACGCGAAATTTTCTTGTCGGCACTTCCGGATTGTTTCATTGTATCAACCCTATAAGCGGGGTTCCTCCCTATGGGGGAGGGAGGAACCGCGCTAAAAAGAAGCATTGAAATAGGTTAAGATTTAGAGGCTTCTATTTCTATTTACTAGCCTCTTTTGTAGCGAGGAAAATATAATATCTGGGGTGAGCGACGAGGAAAATTTAATGTCTGGGGTGAGCGATGAGCGATAGCCCGGAGCCTGCAAGCGACGTCGCCCTGTTGCTCACGCCTATTGTAGCCAGTCCTCCTTCATTCCTACTGCACTCCAGCTTAACATTAATGTGAGCGACGACCATGGGCGTATATAGGAAATAATTTCGGGAGGGGCTGGGAAATTTTCGGGGAGGGGGCTGGGACCATTTTCGGGGTATGGAATACTATCAATTTAAAACTTGGAATAGTTTTAGGCAACTAAAAAGCAATTACACCTAAAACAAAGGTGCTTTGTAAAACAAAGCAATTACACCTAACACAAGGGAGCTGCAGCCCCCTCATCCTCCCCCCCCCCTTATATACGCTCATGGCGACGTCGCTCTTATGCTTATTGCTCGTAACAAACCCCAGGCCTCAGACTTTCAAATAAGAATGATCCTAGAGCTCTATAATCAACCCTGGACCAATACGAAATTTCCTTCTGCTTCGAAATAATCAATAATTTATTCTAAAATTGGCAGAAAACCATATATTTAACACTTTATCTTTTCATAAAGTACTTGAGTAGGTGAGATGCAAAACTCGTTCGTTCCACAGGAACATATTTTTCAGGAAACTCAAAAAACTCAAAACCACATCTTGTAAAATGGCCAGATTAAAATTCTTTGGTTTGTTTTTTTTTTTTGCCTTCGAAAGGTAGGTACATTTTTATCTTTACATGTTTAGGTACGCTATATTTCAAAATATGTTGAAATAGCAATGAAATATCTTTTAGAATCTAATGCCATCTCAATTTTTTTAAAAATGGAACGAACGAGTTTTTCATCTCACCTCCTCACTTGGTTTCCAACCTTGTTATTTGAGAAGCCAAATCAGTGCTTGATGGAACTTTAAATAGAAATTAATAAAAGGTTAAATGCTCATTGTTAAATTTGGGAAAATGAATAACCATAAGAATTTCAACATATTTATATTTTATTATAAGAACAATAATGTACTAATTAAATTTTCCTTCTTTAGTCTTCACACTTTTATCAAAGTAATTATGATAATGAGAGCTGCAAACACGATCTTCCTCATCTTCACCAAATGGGCAATCGTCTTGATCATCGCAGACCCAAGGCTTTGGTATACATTTCTTCTTCACAGTCCTTCGGTTGCACTAAAAAAATAACAAATACATAAGAAAGTTAATATGTTTTACAAATCAAAAGGCTTTTTATTGGTTCCTATTGGGAGAAAAGCCCACTCATCACGTCGAGCCAATTCATAATCCAGAAGTGTTAACAAGAAATGTCAATGTTTCATAACCCATCGCACAAAAAAACTCAGGTAGGTATAAATTTTGATAGGACCACAAAAATGGAAGAAAACTGTACTTCTTGCAGGTTTTGATTTTAATACATTGAAGGGAAAATATTAAAAATATCTAATTGTAGCGAAGATGACACAGTTCCTGGGAGTCAGACTTTTTAGTCTAAGGTAAATCGGCCAAGGAGTAAAGTAAGCACAATAGAAATTTTCTTAGTAAAATAAAATTCCGATAAAGATAAAATGATCCAATACTTACCGTAAATTCAAATCTGGAGTCACAAAAGACATCGTCGTCATCTTCTACGTCTTCATCTTCAGGGCAATCAAATTCATCCGAACCATCAGAGCAATCCTTGTAGCCATCACACACCCTATGATTGATTACACAACCTCCTCGGTAACATCTACAGCAAACAAAACAAGTATTGCCTTTATTTGCACGCAAATATTATCAGAAATCACAAATACTATTATAATTCCATATACATTTTCAAGATAAAGAAGAAAAATGTATTTATTCATAATGAAGGAATAAAGTAGACTTCCCAACTTTATTGAGTTTTAGGCTACACAGTATTCTAATCATCTTTTATTTTTTTATTTTATTTTTTTTTTTATTTTATTTTTTTTTTTTTTTCTTTTTTTTTTTACGGCGCATCTACATCTAGGTCATTAGCGCCGACATCCAGGGTGCAGCGAGGAATTTTACCAGCGAGCCGTGGGATGATAAAATTCCTGCCGGAGGTTGGGAATCGAACCCACCATCTCCCGCTTATGAATCCAAGGCGCTAGCCATTAGACCACGGGAGACCCCTCATCTTTTATTAAAATTTAAAATTAAATTGTTGAGTGTTTCAAAATTTGGTCTTTAGAAATGTCTTGATATTGTATCTTTCAAAGAAAGTAATTTAGGGAAAGAAATGAAAATATATTTAAAAAGCAGCCATTTGTGAACTACTTCAGCAAAAAATAATAAAATTAATGCTATTTAAAATATATACTGGCTTATCGTGTCAATTATTATTGCCTCAGCTAGAGAAGTTGGTTTTCGCAATAAACACCAAGTCCTTCCAGGTATGATATTTTTGGAACTGTCCCTCTTGTAAAAAATTCAAAAATTGTTATTCACAAAGTCTCTCGGTCTATAGTTTCCCTTGAATATGCCTTAAATCTAGCTTAAAAGAAAATAATTTTGAATATCTTGATTTAAAAAATGGTCATTCATTTACTTAAAATAACAACAATTCTTTAAAGCCGATTTATAACATAGTAAAAGCTAAAGTATCAATTAAAAAAAAAAAAAATATGTGAACTGACTTGAAATGACTCCTGTCACAGAAGCTTTTCGCAGTCACATTAGCTTCTTCTGATTTATGGCGGCAATTTTCTTTTCTTTCATCCCACCTGAAAGAATGGATAAATAATATATTAGGAATATAAAATATAAATTGTAGAGTGTAAAATATTATAATATTCTCTAAAGGTCAGAAAAAAAAGCCCAGAATAAACATGAGACTTTCAGAACTTTGTAAAGAAAATCTAGCCACAACATTTTATTTAATTTTAAAATAAATTACTTATAATCAACGAGAATACTTAATTTTTTCCAATCAAGCGTATAAAAAGTTGTATCCAAACATAAAAAAAAAAAAAAAAAAAATCAGTCCCGTAACAGGCCATGAGGGCCCTAAGGGGCAGATACTATAGAGGTATCTGATTCATGACCATACGGCACACTAGGGAGATAGTGTGGTCAGTACTATGCTCCAGACGCCTGATTTTACCCTTGGCTGCTTCGACTGCTAGAGTCATTAGCTCCCAAGGTACCCATTGATAAATTTATTAAAGGCTGGGTTTGCCTAGGGACGGTCAGGGAGGCCGAATTCAACCCATGAACTAAGACACTAGAAGACAAAATCTTTAGTGCTTGCTCGGGATTTGAACTCAGGTCCTCCAACTTATTAGTCCAGTGCTCTACCACTGAGCTAACCTCATCCCCGTTATCCAAACATAACAGAAAAGAATTTAAAGTTAGTCATAACATCATAAAGATTAATAAATGAAGAAAGATGGTTTTATAGAATATTAAGCTTATATTATAGTATATAATTGCATAATTAGTAAAATTAATAATTGAAATGTAGACGAATAGATAAAATAGAGAAGTAATGGATTATTTCAATGAAATAAATAAATAATACAATGGGTTTTTGTCATTGTTTACCTTACTCCTTAATTGGTTGTATTTGTTTTAAATTGCATTTATATGTATTTTAGTAAAAGAAGGCAGGAAAATTAGGAACTTATTAGTAATTGTGTTTTCCCAGAGTGAACGTTGAGAAGGTAGGGGAGTAATTACCGCTTAGAATACTGTCAGTTTCCTGTTGTGGCGCCTTAAACTTTCTTCTCTTTGAGATTTTATTTTAAATTTTTAATGAAATATCAAACCCTACCAATAACTGTTTCTATTCCTTTACTAATGGCACTAGGGACAGGAACGGAACCACGCTAACATGATGCAGTTCCTGCGAGTCGGACTTTTTAATTGATATATTTCACTCAAATTTACAGTTTTATTTAAGTAAACTGGGTCATTTATTTGGACGTAACAAAAAAGAATACTTTACAACAAAATTAATATTTCGTCTCAGGTAAAAGAAGTAAAAATGCCACCGAGTAGCTATGAAACATGTAGAATGATTCAAATAAAGTGTTAGAAAAGCAAAAGATGTACTGTTCTTTGACCACTGGAAAAAAAACATAATAAGTCAAATTTCAATATGTAACAATGAACGGCATGGTTGAATTGGCTTTTTTCTTATTTATATGTTATTGTCTCTAGAAGAGGACAGCCTAGTGAAATCATAATTACAAAAACATTGTTTACATTACATAATTCATACTTATAAGTCATAGACATCAGCCTAGAAAAGGATAATGCAGAACACCCATCCCAAAAATTTTAGTAATACTAATAATAATTCTTACTCAGTTCAAGAGACAATAATTTATAATTGCCATTAATAAAAACCTATAACAGTAATGCTGCATGAGAACGCTTGAGGCTTTAAGGAATTTTGTTTTCCGTCCTACCAATTTTTGTGAATAAATAAAATTGAGTGAAATATAAGCTTACCCATCGGTACAATCAGTCCTTCCATCACAGAGCCAACTAATTGGCAAGCAGACTGGAACTGTCTTTGACACACAGGGGAATTCATTTCTCTTACACTTGTGAGTGTGTTCTATCACTGGGTTTTCTGTTTGCTCAGTGACAGGCTGCTCGGGTTCAGGGAGAGGTCGTTTTTCGCATCTGCTTTCATCAAAACCGCCTTAAAAGATCAGTATAAATTTAGTTACTCAGACAATGGATGAACTTAGTCTCAATATTTTAGAAATCAAAAATAACCCAAAAAATGTATTATAAGATTGGGATCCTTTGTTCTCGATAAATTATTTTAAAATTAGAGGAAGGCCATGTGTATATAAAACACATCAACACCTTATTATATCATTTATTTAGTGTTTATAATCACTAAATAAAGGATATTATAAGAAGATGGTGAGTTTTATACACACATGGCCCTCTACCAATTTTAAAATAATTTATGAAAAAAAAAAAAATGTTATTCACAAGTTTTCCATCCTCTCATTTAATTAATTCTAGAATCTTTGTTATCATGTTTAAAGTGCTACATATCTTCACAATAGCTAGATGTACGCATTAATATTTGGTTTAGTACAAAGGAAATCTAAAGCATAAACAGTAATTCATGTTTATTTTAATTTTATTGTTATTAGCCATGGAATTATTTCTTATCTTTTATCGATTACAGAATAAAGCTGAGCCTAAGATTAAATCATAATAACGAAATTAATAGCTAATATCAGTCATATCATGACCTTGGAAGGGAAAGGGCAAACCTCAAAAATCAACCATTTTTCTATTTTTTTTTTCCTAAGTCAGAAAGATTTAGATAACAGGAGGCATCATCTTGTTTTTCTGTTTCACCTGTAAAACTCTAAAAATTTCTAATTAAAGTGAACAGCACCATCATCTACAAAAGATAGAATGTGCGACTTTCCTAGAGCAAGTGCGAACCCCGAGTCTGAATCCCCTCCTAGCATTTTGTTACCCATAAATCATTCACATTTAAAACATTGAATTTCAATTCCATACTTTTTCAATCAGTTTTATGAATAAACCTATAGAGTAAACATTTTCCCTTGCTATCCTGAAGCTCTTCTAGAACTTTGACTTCGATTTCCCAACATCCGGATTTCGGGATTCGCCTTTTCTATTCCAAGATCTGGATATGGTCTAATATGGTCAGTATGTGAATGGGTGCTGTTGGGATTATAAATGGGTGGCAACCTGTTACTGTTTATTTTGAATGTCATAATTTTGTTAGCTACTGAGCTATGATGATGGAGCGTAAGTGCTAAAAACATTTAGGTTAATACTTTGCCGGAAGAAGATTGTTATTATTCCTAGACTCAAAAGAAGTCTAGGTGGAGGCCCTACTAGTGGAAGGTTCTCCTCCTCAAGTTGAGGCTGGAGTTATGTTTTAAGTATATTCCCCTGAAGAGTGCCAAAATGGTGCGAAACATGTAGGGAGGTGTGATGTAGTTTTATTGACCTTCCACCTTATTCGGTAAGTCTATAAAATAGGAGTTTTTGTTTTTTAAAGAAATATATAAAATTAATTCTTACCAACACAGTCTTCCTCTCCATCACATTCCCAATGTAGAGGAATACAAACATTTGAACCTTTACATGGAAATCCTTGAAACGGAGGTTTGTCCTTAACAAAACATTTCACAGTTAGGCGCTCACCTTCGTCTCCTGAAAAATGAAACTTCTTCTGTCGTAATTATGGTTTTGTATTTCCACAATTTAGTAGCACTAAATTGTTGGAACATTTTTTTTTTTTTTTTTTTTTTTACATTTCTCTTTGTTTTCACAGTTATTCTGATTAATATTTTTTTCTCATAAAATACTCAAAAAGTAAACATAAAAAAATATACAATATTTAATGTTAATTTACTGTTGACAATTAACAATTAACAATTAATTTTGTTAAGTTAACGAGAAAAATAGTATCAAATAATAATAAAATGATGCTGAAATCTTTCCCTCTAGCAGGTTCAATATTTTTTTTTATTTAATAAAATCAGAATAATTTTCAAATAGCAATCCTCAGCAATTTTAAGCTGTTCATTTTCTGTTTTTATTACACGTTTCATCGTGATTTTAATGTTTCGAGAAAAATGAAAAATACTAGAATTTTTATATCAATTAGTCATAAACATTCGATTTAGATGACAATTTTTTTTTCCGAGTTTGTCCCTTATGCAGGGACAAGTTTGGCTCAGTGATGAGCACTCCGGAGGATCCGAATCTCGGAAACAAAATAAAGATTTTATCTTCTAGTGCCATCGTTTCGGGGAGGGTCAGAGTTGGGATCCCAGGCCATCCCTAGGCTCACCCAGCCTTTAATGGGTACCTGTAAATGAGACAATCAGGCAGGTGGAGTATATTAGTAACAACACTCATTAAAACTAATAAATATCAATTTTTGTTATGTTTGGAGAAAAAGAAATATTACAATAACAAATATTTATTTTGGACTTAAGTGATCAGTCGAAGGCTAATAAATTTGCTACCAAATGAGCTTAGACATATATTTCCAAAAGGACCTTGTCAGTCAGAGAAATTGCCTTGAAGTTAGTAAGGTGTTTTTTTTTTGTACCATTGAAGTCAAAATATTAAGAATTTCAATCCTAAATTTTTCAAATTCTACCAAATATAAATGTTATACGGAAACACAATAAGATGAAACAGTTCCTGCAAGTCTGACATAAGTGTAAAACATTTTCTTCCTTATCATTGAAGTAACATATAAATATTAATTACCACACTCGAGAATATTACCTCCACTTAAACTCTTTGTTAGCGAGTTAGGATTCGAAGAAGGCCCTGCAATCGCCCCAGTAAATATAAGAGCTTGGTGTGTAATATTCTCTCCAGTCCTTAATTCAATTTTCAAGATTGTTCTACTTGGTAAATCGTTTACTACAAGTGATATTGTTCTTGGTGCCATATGCACAACAACCCTTGATGTATCATTTGTCTCATTAATGTCACTATAACAAATAAAGTCAGATAAAAATCATTTCACAATATGCTAGCATGGAGATACTTCTTTTTTAATCTCTGTAAAATGATAAAATTGATTGAACTATTTTATTCTAATTAGAGACAACAAAATTTAACTTTCAATATTATTAAGAAAAAAAGAATTTACCATATAATTTATTAAATAACACCTTTAGTATATTTTAAGTAAACAAGAACTACCAAGCCTCAAAAAGGCGCCCCTCAATTTGTCTCCAAAATCCAAATTTATTGGGTTTTTTCTACCTATTTTATATGTGATTTATACAAGATCTTTTGTCAGAGATATGTTTCTTTTGAAATGCTACTTTATAATGATTATTTTTGTCATAAATAATCAATAGTTTTACATTCATTATTTTTGTGGGATTTTTTCCAAGAGAAATATGATTTTTGGTGAATTTTCAGGTGTGCAACACACTTTCTCACATTAGCTCTTCATGATCTGTGATAATGGGAATCCATTCTAGAATTTCACTCAAGAGAAAGAAGACAACGCATCCCAATTGAAATGTGGACCAAAATTTATTAAAAACATTTAGTACCAAAATATGAAAAGAAAAAAATGTAATTCTTATTCTGAGACACCTGTCCAATAGGAATAATTTTGAATTTAAAGACTAGTGAAAACAATTAAATATTTATTTTAAAACAGCTTATATATAAATTAGGGATTGGGTAAAACTGGCAGCGATAAAATGTGTTGGAAGAGTCGGTATTTAAAGGTTTCTGGGTTGGTAGAATGGTGGACAGACAGGGGTAAAGAATTCCATTGCGACGTGGCAGGGGTGACAAATGATTTTTCGAATAATGCAATACAGTGGGAAGGAATATAAAGATCGGGTGTTACGGGAGTGAACAGAGGATTTAAACTTAATTGAATTAAATTGCTTGATAAAGGGCTGTGCTGAAAAGTTACTGTCTACAATAAAGAGGGAATAGCCAATTTAGCTTCTGATATAAACAAGTATGTGAATTTACTCACAATAATTCCAAAATAGTATGCTCCTGAAGTGTGGGAAGCTTGAAATTTATTGATACACTTTCAGCCTTTATTTTTGAAGTTGGAATTCCACTCACTGCCTCCAAAATCTTTTTTACTTCATTTTCTGAAATTATAAAAAAATAACAGTTAGATTTGAAAGTAATAAAAATTACATCTAAAAAGGATACTACACGGAAATTAAATAAAAATAAATAAAATAAAAATTGGTTAAAGACAAAAGTCAAAGAAATGAATATTAAAAATATATCAAAAGATATTATAAAAGCTTTCCAGATTATGAAAAAATCTATCTAATATGAAATTCTAGCACTTAAAACGTTCCTTTCCACCAACCTTTCCTTACCTGCAATAATCCTCGGCGAGTCTAATCTGAAACGAAATATATCTTCTTCGTTGGTCTTGTTTAGATCTTCTAACACTTCCTGATTCCTCAGCAACCTTATTTCACCTAAATAGCTCAAGCCTTCTTTTAGCCCCCTAACAGTCAGCGACTCATCATTAGGAGGGTATAGAAGAGTGTTCTCGATGAATTCATCGTTGTTCTTTAAAATAAATAAGGCTCCAACACGTTTTTCAAGTTGGATTTTATTCCAATCAAACTTAACTTCGATTTGGTCCAATATTATGTGGTCTCTTATAATTTTTCTCGCTATTCTGTAGTTCTTTGGACTAATTGATTTATTTTTGAAGAGGTTGTAATCAAAGTGATAAATTTCATCTGTCTCATTCAGAGCATCATCTGAAATCTCTGTCAAGTTCTTTTTAAGTGCTCCTGCAGGTGGTTTCGGTTTCCCATCAGCAAGGTAGAGTAATGGTAACAAAATTAAGTGTACCCATACTGCCATAACTTCATTAAAATTGTCTTCCTGCAATAAAATAAAATAAAAAGTTTAGCTGTAGCACAACTTTGTAAAGTAATTTTGAAGTAATTATTATCTTTTTGTTGTGTATATCATCTTAAAGGGCAGTTTTTTTTTCTCACCGACATCTGGGCCACTCACGCCGACATACATGGTGCAGCAAGGAATTTTCTCAACAAGACATGAGATAAGAAAATTCCTGCCGCCAAGGGACTCAAACCCACCATCTCTCGCATGAGAATCTGAGGGGTTAGCCATTACACCACGGGGAGACACAATGAGGTAGTTGTTTGTCAAGAAAAACATTATGGGTATGAATGAAATAAGTCGGATCTTTCAAAAATTTTATTTTGGGCGTTAAGCTCTTTCAGCAGCTCCTGCTACCATCATCAGAGCTATAATGCGTTCAGCTTCCTGGCTCAGGGGCGACTGATGTGTCAGCCCTCAGTTGTGACGCTGAACACATTATAGCACTGAGGAGCAGCTGCTGAAAGCGCTTAGCACCCAATGTGAAACTTGTGAAGAGATTGACTTATTTTAAGTGAAGATGGTCCTCTTCCAGCAACCACATACTTTAAAATCATCATTGTTTTGCTCTTATAACTGGAAATTTTATTTATAAATTGTATTTATAAGTAATAGGTATGTATGAATGTTTGTGAATTGATTAGAGTACTGGTCGATGTTTGCATTAGTGCTCATGTTAGCCCTTTGTCAACCGATTTCTTTCGCACATAAAAACGATTCTACATCACCATTACCGAGCAAAAGAACCCATCCGCAAAAGGAGTGAACCATACCCCAAAAGGTGCCTTGTTTTCACCTAAATATTAGAATTTAAAATTCTTGTTATTTATAAATTGGTATTAAAATTATTCGTTATTCACAATTTTGTGGCATTTCTTTGTTAACTTGAATTATAGTTGAATCATTCATTTTTCTGCAAAAGCAGTAAAATTTAATAATTGTCTACCAGTTCTTCAAATAAGATAACTTTGCAGTCAAATAGTCTTGTTAATTGTTGTTGTGTAATCTTGTGAATTTATAGATATAAAGAATTTAAAACAAGGGAAAATAATATCGTTTGATAACATTTGTCAATAGGTACATTAAATTCTGTGATTTTTTTGATTTGCAAGGCATATGTAACATATATCTCTTGGCCCATAAGATATTTGAAAAAATGATTAGACTCTAAATATTAAAAACCTCACAATGTCAGTATAACTAAATCATGTGCTACATATACAGGCAGAGTGCAGCGGGGGATTATATAGGATATAATTTCAAGAAGGCGGGGCTGGAAGCACCAGGGGATTTGGGGTGTAAGGAATACTAAAAACCTGGAACTTGAAATAGTTAGCCTATTACTAAAACTAACTAAAACTAAAACGCTATTACACCCCAAAAAATATTTTTTCTGAGTGACCTAATTTAATTCCTTTTTGAGGTGTTTATGATTTTTACCGAATAAATCAAAATTTCGGGGGGGGGGGGGGAGGGACAGTCTCTTCAGCCCTCTTACATACGCCCAATGGATTCAGCAACACTTCCAGGTATTAACATTAACTACATGGATTTTGAGGCATAATAACAGAATGCACAATTATGAAATCAATGACACATTTCATGGGCAAACTTAGGCTGAAACTTAAAACAAAATAATCTTCTAATAATAAATTTTCCAATAAATTCCAATAATAAATTGGGCATTTCTTGCTTACACGAGGACACCTAACGACAAACCAAAGAAGGTCACGATTAGAACAAACCTAGATACTGTCATGCTGCTGAAAACAAAAACTCTTTGTAAATAAATTATCTCTGATATTTTTTATTCGATTAAAACTTGACAAATCCTCTAACATAGTCCATAATTAAGCAGATTCAATTAATTCATTAAAACTTTAGCTGCAATGAGTTCAATACTTGAAAATGAAAGTTTGACTCACCTTGTGGCCTCAAGTCTGTGTACCAGTTGTCATCAAACAATGGAGCTTTCAATGAAGACTGGCCTATATATGCTATGCCCCACCATCTATACAGGATCTTCTTTGTCTTAAAGATCATTAGAACAAGAATAGAGACGTATTTGATTTTTTACAATAAAACAGTCAGTAGTTCAGATTTTATAAAACAAAAAGTAAAATTAATTCGAAAGACAAATTGATGTTTGAAGAATTAAAGATGTAGCTCTATGATAATTTATTTCAAAGGGTGGACTCATGGCGTATATAGGAAATAATTTCTATAAGGGGGGGGGGGGGGGTAGGAGACTGGGAGCATTTCGAGGGAGGGCATTTGGGGGTTTGGAATGTTAAGTATTATGTTTTGTATATATTGCATTAATATCTTTTCTTATTGTTTATGTTTAAATAATTATTGTATATTATTATTGTGATATTATTTGATGGTGTCAACACTGTGATGAGATAACAGCTGTAGGTTGGTAGACTTGTTTGCCCTGTCTTCTTTGAAGTCCGTTTTTTGTGTGTATAACATCATATTATGATGTTGTTTATATTGTTTTGGGTAGATTTATGCCTTGAATAATTAAATTTCACATGGAATACTAAAAATCTAGAACTTACATTAGTTAGCCAACTAAAACGTTATTACACCAAAAAAAAAAAAATGCTGAACTAAGTAATCTTATTTAATTTATTTTTAAGGTTTTGAATGAATGAATGAATGAATGAATAAGTAAATATATTTCTCTTAAAATATGTACATTGTTTTAACAATAATTAATGCCTATTTACAAAAGAAAAGCTTGGGCAAGGCCTGTTAGCTGGAGTGGCATTCTGCGTATTCAGATTGAATGAAAAGCATAAATAAATACATAAGAGACAAAAGAATAAATATATAAAACTCTGAATAATAATAATAATAATAAAAATATAAACATATATACAACAATAACAACACAAATCCACTAATAATTAAATTGTTGGGCCAAAAATTGTCTATACTTATAAATGGCGTCGAGGTACTTGCCAAGGACGTCCCAGTTTCTCCCGCTTAGCTCCTTCCGTAAGTCTTCCTTAGTAAAAGATGTTTTGCCATAATACCTCAGTCTGAACTCATTCAGAACGGGGGACACACTGCCAGGAAATGGAACGTATCTTCGTCTTCTTTCAACTTGCACATAGAGCAGCGGGATCTCTCTCCTTCTCGCCAAGGCTTCTTATTAAGGTGGAACATCTCTGATCTTGCCCTTATTGTCAGCCTTATTCCATAAAGATTTCTACCATCTGCTACGTACGAAGTACCGCTTTCTTGGAAGTCCAGCTCTTTGTACAGGAGGTGGCACTTTGCAGCAAGCAGGTTTTCCTTCCTCTTCTCTTCCTCCAGGGTTGTAACTTTAGTCAGGATTCTGTTGATTATTTTTAAGGTTGTTATGGCACATTTTTATCGATTAAATCAATATTTCAGGGTGGATTTGTATTTACTGCTTGTGGACATTGGCTCCATTATAGATGAAATATACATTTCAGCGTGTTTAAACCCTCCCTATAGGGAGGAAAATCTGCTTATGTCAACCTGATATAAAATATTGTAATTAGTTTTACCCAGGTCTTTAATATCTCCTTCCTCGCCTTAGTCTCTGGCTGCAGTAAAAAGAAAAATTCTCACCAGGCCTCCAAAGAAGGCAGTACTTCCGGTACTGTTTTGTTTTTTGGTATGTAAAACACCTTACATATCCATTGTTAATGGTATTTGTTGAACAAAACAAAATACACCAAACAAAATTTAAGAAAAATTTATTTTTTAAATCATACAACTTTACAAAATAAACAATTACATTTTTACAAATTTTAGATATTGTTTTTTTATTTTACTTAAAGCTTTTTGAGTAGAGTGTTGGGCCCCCTCTACTTTGAATTAAGTCTTCACATGGGTGGTTCATGCCATGGGCGTAAATAAGGGGGGCTGCAGCCCCCCCGAAATTTTGATTTCATCCGTAAAAATTTCATAACGCCCTTAAAAATAAATTAAATAAGATTATTTAGTTCATAAAACATATTCTATTTTGCGTGTAATAGCGTTTAAGTTGGCTAAAACTCTTCCAAGATCTAAATTGTTAGTATTCCATACACCGGAAATGGTCTCAGCCCCCCCCCCCCCCCACGAAATTTTCCCAGCCCCCTCCGAAATTTTTGTCTATATACGCCCATGGCTTATACTACTTATTAAGCTGAATATGTAATGTTGAAGTAAAGAAACCCATTCCGCTAAATAACGTTGAACCAACCTTTCCCTATGGCATCGAGCATTATTATCAACAAGAATGAAGTTCTCACTAATTTCTTGGGATAAAAGGAAAATTTCAGTCTTGATGGCGTTGTTCAGGTAAGTTTGTATGGCTACATGTTAATTGCTAAACAATACAAGCCAAATTTTTTGGTTAGTCATTTCCCCTACTCACAAATGGTTGATCCTCCCTCATATGAGCGTACTGGTTGAGTCATACACGCTAAATCGCTGGTTTTTATCTCTCACCACACTCTGAAACATCGATCTAGATGATGAAGAACAAATTTTGATTAAATCAATATCAATCAGAGATGGGCATAATTTTATTTATAAATAAAAATACGAATTTATTCGTACTTCATATATATGTAAATACGAATATAAATAAATTCGTATTCATAAGTGTGAATACGAATTTATTTGTATTCACGTATATTAAATATTAAAATACAAATAAAATTTTATTCCCAAATTTTCCTGCGAATACAAATAAATTCACAGAAAAAATTGTAAATATTTACAAAAAATGTGAATGTTCACATAAAATCAAGTGATTACAAAAATATTCACATTAAAATCTATGAATACAAATTTATTCACATTATAATTTGTGAATAAAAATTTATTCACAAATAAATCGGAAATAGATTATGAATTTATTCGTATTAACGATTAGATGATATTACGAAATGAGATGATTTTTTTTTTTTTTTTTTTTCTAAGGCGCTTAACGTCGAGGTTATCATCAGCGCCAATATACATTTTTTTTTTTTTTTTTTTTTTTTTTTTTTTTTTTAAATGAATTGAAAACAAAATAAGGTATTTGATGTTAGAGGGAGGTAGGTACGCTCTCACGCCGTACCCTTAGCCCGCCGCGGCACCAGCAGCCGCGCTGCAAAAAAAAAACCTTAAAATAACTTTCTTAATATCATCTAAAAAGTTAATTCGAAAAAAATCATAATTTTTTTGTGAATAAATTTTTATTCACAAATTATAATGTGAAGAAATTTGTATTCATATATTTTAATGTGATTTTTTTTGTAATTACTTGATTTTTTGTGAATATTCACATTTTTTGTGAATATTCACAATTTTTTCTGTGAATTTATTTCTATTCGCAGGAAAATTTGCGAATAAAATTTAGTTGTATTTTTATATTTAATATACATGAATACAAATAAATTCGTATTCACACTTATGAATACGAATTTATTTATATTCGTATTTATAAATATAAGAAGTACGAATAAATTCGTATTTTTAATTACAAATAAAATTATGCCCATCTCTGATATCAATCAAGTAAAAGAAAATAATAAAATATCTTAATTTTCTTGAGTAGTCCACTTCAATTTGTGAGTAGTTTGAATAAATATATATATTGCCTGTTCGCACTCGGGCTCCTACAAAAATTACCCGATTTTTATGAAGTGGGGCACAAAAATACTTCGTCTGATTATTTAATGATCCTTAACCTGCAGAATCCACACTTGGGAGCACAGTTTTTTCGGCGAAATCGTAGCGCCAATATATTATTATTTTTAAAAGTGTTTTTCGTTTGATAATATTATTTTTGAAGCATACGTTATTTCACTGGAAAGAGCAGGAAAAGCTTGATCCAGTGATTTCAAAATCTCATTTTCAAAATTTTGTGGACAAGGGTCCTTTTGGAAAAGTTTATTAATATGATATTGATTGGAATTTGGTATCTTAATCGAATTAATTTCAAACTTAGTCTGCCCAAACATGTATATGTTAATATATATATGTTATTGATATTTGGGGTTTCTTTTCAAAGTTAAAGAAGGGTGTAATATAACACATAAAAAAAAAACTTGACTAATAAAAATGCTCTCGCGAATTTGCTACGTGTTACGTATGCCAATATAGTTGGGCAACAAAACTTTGTTTTTTTTTTGTTAAATAAAGTTTTTTTTTTTCTCTTTACATTCTCCCCTCATAATTATTGATATTGATAATTTGGGTCATTAACAAACATTGATAATCAGGAGATTATCTGAGATTAAATGAAAGAGAAAACTTTTCCCCTGATAAATGATATTGTCCTATTAATCTGTAAGACAAGAGGGGAAAGCTCTGAGTGTTAATCTTAGATAGATCTCCTATCGATGTGCTTTTGAAGTGGATCATCGAGAAAGCTGTTCACTTCTATTCCATATCGGTCGCGGTCTTCATTGATGACTCATAGTATATTCCTTTATCTTCACTTCTATTATTGGAAAGTACTACAAGTAAGTTTATTATTGTGAGGAAACCCGCTTATGACGTCGACAGATAACGCAACCTCCGGAGTTGCCAATGAGATATGCAGGTCCACGTTTCAGATCCTTTCGATCACGGAAATACCGATGGTTCAAATTTGTTTACATGGATATATATTTTCGGTACTTAGGTCCTAGTTGCACCATTCTCGAGAAATGGGTCTCTTTCAGAGATCCGGGTCATGAAATGAGAACTCAAATGAAGTTATCTCCATCCTCAGTGCATGTGCATAACCCATTAGCATTTCTATTGGTTCATTCCTATGGGCAATTCCATTGGCTGCTCTTTCTTTCGTTCTAGTCATCGTTTTATGTTCTGTTACTGTTAGATCTGCGTCTTTTACAAGTTATATTTTTTTTTTTTTTTTTTTTTTTTTTTTTTTTTTTTTTTTTTTTTTTTTTTTTTTACGGCGCATCTACAACTTGGCCATTAGCGCCGAAGTTATATTTATTGTTTCACTTCTTAGTATTGTAGTGCTTTTTGTGCTGTTCTTTCGACTAAGAAAATGAGTATTTTGGGATTTATCAACGACTGAAAAAGATGTCATTGCATTTTCACAATTCTTTTGAAACATTGTTAAATTGCATATCGGCCCATTTTCCGCCGAAAAAACAGAGAATCTATATTACCAACGAGTTGGATTAAGTAGAGTTTCGATATAAACTTGAACGAGCGTAGCGAGCGGTAAAGCATAGCAATTATGCAATTAACATAAGTACTAATGTTATATAACCTAGGAAACTAGTTAGTTTCCTAGGTTAGGAAACCTAACACTGTTAAAGGCATAATTGCTATGCGTTTCCGCTTGTTCAAGGTTATTATCGATACTCTAGTCAATCCAACTTGTTGACAATATTAATAAACGGTCTTTCGGTCACCATATTGCCACAACTTCAATTGAGTTCTCATTTCATGATCCGGATCCCTGAACGAGACCCACATCTCGAGATCGGTGCAACTAGTACGTACGTATCATATTTTCTCGTAAATTGGTCTCTTCCTCATATTTTGCTTTTTGTAAAGGCCTTATAGGTAAACAAATTGGGTACTACGTATTAGCAACACTACAGGTTAGAGAACTGGGTCTCGGTCAGAGATATGGATCATTATGGCTATTATTTTTAAAATCGTAACGTGACAAGTATTTACTCTGTCAAGGAACAAGAAATGATGTGAAGATTTTGTAAACTTTTTATTGTTTCAAATAATTCGTACATAATTGATTTTTCCTTAGTAGTAGTTTTCTTTTGGATTGGAATCTTCATATCTTCAGTATGTTTTTCAAATATCAGAAAATCTAGAATCAGAACTTCTTAGCTCTGATAGAAAACCACTTAATTTTTATGAATAACTGACCACTTTCGGGACATTTTGATAACAGATTCCTCATTATATTTTCAAAATTGGAACTGTATTCAGTTTGTAATTTCTGAGGAATATATCTTTTGTATTCATCAAGAGAATACATGGTTCCTAAAACATAAAAATAATCATTGATTTTTTTTCCTAATTTTAGTTACAAAACTATAACAGTTGATCAATCATATTTTTGATTATTTTTGAAAGAACTCAAAAAGCTATATTCACTTAAGGCTTGGGCAGCGATATTTGACCGAGGGTGTGGAGCGATTTACTTGGATTACATAGTATAGAATCAACCCCGTCACACAGAGGACGATCTGTCGCAGCGAGCTTGTCTTTATCGCTTCGCCGGGCGATACAGTTGTAAAAAATTACAGATTTTCAAAAAATCAGGAGAATGTGGGTTATGACGGTCCAATAGTTAATAGTTGGAAACCATAAGCTAAAAATAAAATATTGAATTACTTATGAAATGTTCTGCGGACGTATACCAATTTGTTCCTTCTCTGACATTTATTTCTATATCTACAAATCCAGCATGTTTTAAATCCTCAAAAATCCTTTTCTTTCTATCATCAACTGTGGTGTTTGTAGACCATTCAAAATAAACTCTTTCCTGAAATAAATTGATCATTAAAGAAAAACAGGCATCTCAGTGAGATTCATGGACGTAATGAGGTTTGTTTAATATAGTAATAAAAACAAGATGCCAAATTCACAAATACCTAGTAAGTTAGGGTACTCTTTAATACTTCCAGTAACGAGGACCTATCTAATGATATAACAATATATCATTAGATGAGTCTTCTTTAAGCACGAATTCATCAAATTAAAAAAAAAAAAATAACTTGAATTAATATGGTCCAGATCATTGTATAACCTAACACCTCCTTCTGGAAAGGACTATTTTGTCTGATGGCTTAAACAAGGCAGTATGAACCTCATGGGCGTATGTAGAAAATAATTTCGGGAGGGGCTTGAAGAATTTAGGTGGGGGCCTGAGAACATTTGGAGAAAATGGAATACTAACAATCTAGAACTTGGAATATTAAAACGCTAATACACCCAATTAAAACTATTTTTTCTGAACTAAGTGATCATATTTAATTTATTTTTAAGGTTTTTATGAGGCATTTTAACCGATTTGGGGAGGGGGCTGCAGTACCCTCTTACTTCTTTTTGAAGAAATACGATTGAAATAAATAGACTACTCTACATTTAATTTAGTGTTCCCACTGACAGCGAAATGTCAGGGAATTTAATTATGAAAACAATTTCAGGGAAATTCCAAATTTTTTTTTTTTTTTTTTTTTTTTTTTTTTTTTTTTTTTAAGGTGGGAACAGAAAAAAGGAACAAATTGCTTGCGTTTTATGTATATATTCAAGGCTCCCCGAATTTAAATGGCAACACTTCAGGAGTTTGTAGGGGACCAAAAAAACTACAACAAAAAGTCCTTTAGAGATTTGCTCGTTTTTGCTTGGTTTTGGAGAAAATTTCAAAACAATATGCCAAATCGGAGCACTATTCTCGAACAGTTTAAAAATATTTTCACGCCTAATTATGTCAGGACTGTTGTAGATTTACATATATCAAAAACTGAAAAAACTGGAATAATTACAGTTTGAATCAAATTTTCTTAATATAATTTGCTACGATAATAAATTTGTCCATACTTTGATAAAATCCTTCCACTTTTCAGAGTTTCTGATCTCGATAAATGCGTTGAAGCATTTATGGTCAGCCAAATAAACAAGATAAATCTCCCCACCAGGTTTTAGGAGGGAATACATGTTCTCAAGAGCAACTCTGCAAAAATAAAGCATATCGCAAATTGATATAAACATGATTTTGGTTAGCTATATTTTTTTACAACATAAAATACAATTTTAAAACAATTTCAATTGAGATGGTTCGGCAACCATAGCCACAATGAAATAAAAATCATATCTATTTAAAACATAAGTAAAAACGAATTGTGTAATTCTTCCTTAATATATAATTTGGTTATACTTCATTTATCATTTATCCTACTACTATCTATAAAGAGCATCATTAATAATTTGAAATGCACTAATATCTACTGTTAGCAAGTTTGGTTAATAACTCGGTAAGTCATGGTGAATGATCAGGTAAGTAAAGAAAAGTCCTAAAAGGGTTTCCTTGAGCTTATTCTTATTCAAACCTTTGACGTTATTTTAGTACAATGGGTCGAAAAGAAATTTTTATTGAAAAAATTGGATATTAGAGAAACTGTCGAATTCTAAACTACCCTGAAAAGTTGCGTTTTTGAACTTGGCAAGTTATTTCTTGTGACCATCCATTTATTATTGATAATCCTCATAATACTGCTGGGTGTAGAGTACTGAGTGATGGACAACACATCTATTGAATGTCACAGCGGTAGACCTGTAGTATCTCCCACACCAGGGCAGTTTTTAGCCTTCTCCTTATAAGGAGAAATTCACATACAATTTTAACCATATGATACAATCTGGAAGTATTCATTAGAAATGATGACGTTTCAGAATCTAAAGAACATAAAACCGGTTGTTCAAATTTTGAAATATATATTGCGAGGTTGTGCTCTAGCATTTACAAAAATGGCCTGATTTTCATGAAATTTGCCAAAATAACGTTTTTTACACCAGCAAAATCTTACAACCTAAAAATTTTCACAATTTAAACAATATTTCCAGAAAAGTGAAGAAAAAACAAAACAAATTTTCTTACACAGATGACATTCATCAAAACTTAAATATATACTTTTTTGTTTACATTTGGAGAAGAAGTTCTGAGTAGTTTAGGACTTTTCGTGTAATTTGTTAAATACCTTGAAAATTGTTGAGAAATTGTGTTATATGGATGATTATTGAATGGAAAAATAATAAGCAAATAAAAGGCTTCTGAAGCCTATTGAATTTGGCAAATTTTAAGAGGACTATCTCAGTTATAGGAAACGGTTTTAATTTTCAGAAGCGTTGGCTTCATTCCAAGGCAGATCCAGAATCCATCAATAGATCCAGAATATCCAGGCTAAGCTATAAGCTATATACCTGAAGTTTTGAAGCCAGTGGAACAGCATGAAAGAAAATATTCTTGTGAAGGATTCTTTCTTCCAGGAATCCCATAGTTCATTACTTTCTATATCCATTACTTTGAATATAATTCCAGAGCCATTGAAATTAGAATTGGCGTAATCAATCATATCCTTTGATTTGTCAGAGCCTATCTGTGAAAATGTATGGAACTAAAATGTATAGTGGTCAAATTATTCAATTAAAAAAAAAAAAAAGTGAACAAAGATCATTTACTAACCAATGAAGCATCTTGAGGAAGAAATGACTGCAAAATCTCCATGGTGAAATTGCCCGGCCCACATCCAATATCAAGTACCTTTTCCTCATCGATCCAGTTGAACTGGTCCTTGATTTCTTGAAGAAATTCAAGTCCATACTTTGCTGATGGAGGAGCTGCTTTGTGATAATCTAGTGGTTGTGCCATATTATTAAATAGCCCTCCAAATATCTCTGAAACAAACTATTTAAAAATGAAAATAATTGGCTCAAATGTGTAGTAACCCCTATGAAGATATTATACCGCAGATTGCTTAAGTAGGTTTTTCCTTCCCTAACAAGAAAAAGAACCCACTGCTAGAAAATACCGAGTGTTCGTATACTATAGGAAGCTCAATGCTGCTAACTGTGGACGAATAATACCCCTTACCTTGCTTGGAATATATGATATTTTGTGAACATTATAAACAACTACTTCCGTGACATCTCAAATAAAAGCGAGATTTTAGGTGCCGCAAAGCAAGGAAACTGACGTTACTAAGGGGTAATATTACCTTGTGCGATCAAAATCAAAGTAATTTTCTTGAATTTATATATAACAAATAAATCAATATTTTTCAATTCTTTATAGCAAACGTTTTATATGGGATGTTAAAATATCCACTAAAAATAAGTTTTAATTCTTCAGACAAAAAATGCCGGCGCTGTGTCTGACGAACGGAGACCCTCTTTTTTGACGGGCGATAGTCTGAAGGCAGCAAGTTTTAATCTAGAACGAAAAACTAAAATTATTTCGAAAGAAGAAGGTTAAATATACTAAAGTACGTAGGATTTTTAAGAAATATTAATTTTTTTCGAAAATGGTGAACACTTATTAATTTTATAATAAAAAATCCATCAAAAATCGGTCATAAAATCGTTATAAATCAATGAATCAAAAAAATACTACAAGCTTTACTAGCAAATATCATTAGGAAGCTGCAGTTAAACTTTGAAGATGTTCGGTCAAAAATTGAAGACGCCAGAGTATCGACCGAAGTGAAAAACATAGTTTTGATGAAGCGACTTTAAAGTTTAACGTTCTGAAATGTTCTTATCTTATCTATTTTTTTTTCATCATTTCTCGTAATAAAGATTAAAAAAATTGGTTTTAATTTTTAAATGTAATGAAGGAGGATCCAGAAAAACTTAACAATTAAAATGGCATCGGGACTTCATCGTAAAATCGTATTTTTTGCCAAATTAAAAAAAAAAAAATCTTGACATAAACACACTTGGATATCATTTTTGATTCTTTAAGGAAGAAATTTAGCCCATAAAAAAAATGATAAAAAAACGTACAAGGTAGTATTACCCCCAGGTGAAATTACTCACTCCTCCCTCTCAAATTTCGCTTATCCTTAATGAAAACTGTAGTACAAATATTTATGAACTTTTTTATGTTACGAAGTTTCCATAAATCGCTTATATGCTATTTGCAAGGCTTGGCAAAGAAATTCTTAAAGCTGAAAATTTAAAATTATAACAATAATATACTAATGTACAAATTTAATTCATGACATAATGGAAAATCAAAAACCGAGATTTTTGGAGCTAAAATAACAATCAATTGTAGACGCAATAAATATATCACTCGCGAGTTATCTCCACTTCCGCTAGTTTGTGAGGAATACTACGATTTCTTTTGCTCTAATCTCGCCTAAAAAAAGTGCAGTTTAAATTCAATCAAAATCGGACCATTTTTGTGAATACTACAATGTGATCAGGTATTACACACTCTTAAACACACAGAAATGTGAACAACCAGCACTAAAAAATATATAGAAGAAATTAGTTGGGAACAAAATATATCCAATAATTACCAACAGCATTTACAGAAATAGCATACGACGAATAAGGTAAGGAAATACTGTGGGAAGAGTTGTTAAAAGTATGACTCTTATTTATCATTTATTATCAGTCGACCATAAAATAAGATAAAACTCAGAACCGTAAAATTAAATATGTAACGTTATGCCGGGCTGACCCACTATACAATATAAAAAAAAAAAAACAATCCCCACTCGCTGGAACTGCTCCATCTGGAACGATTTTATTAGTTTCGAATACCTTGTCTTAATATTTTGTTCCCAACTTCATGTTGGAAACTTTGTGCGATATTTATAATTTTGATGAATATTGAGCGCCAAAAATAAATCATTTATTTGTTCATATTTTTCTCGAAATTGGTTCAACACATCGCCTTGCAGTGGTTTCATACGATTTCCCCCCCTGTAAAAATACATCTGAAACGTTTACCTGAAAGCCTTTGAATGAAAAACTTTAATAAAGCCCAAGGTCTGACGCTAAAAGTTGTGGGTGTGGATCTAGGTAAGTGTTAGCTGTTTTTCACACGGTCAGCTTTATCTGGCTTTGTCGCGTTTTAGAAATCGTAGTAGCCTTGATCCCCGATGGCTATACGTCTAATATCGTGTATAGAGAAGCTTTACTGTAAAGTAGATTTTTTTTTAAAAACCCAAACGACGGTGTCTATAATTCAAAATAAACCAAAAGATATATCCAAAAAAAATGCTGCCCAGATGGCGTAGATAATTCTTAAACTTTGTAGAACTAAACCCAAAAGGAAAGTTTCGGATCACTGCTTTATCAATTCGGTTCATTCCCGGAACAATAATATGGTTATTTTTATTTTTAGGAAATTACTTAAATTAAGCTGAAGATATTTGATAAACAATAATGAATGAGTTGCTCTTGACAAGTAGAGATAAGCTGATATCTTTTAAGGTAAGAAGATATTTCATATATTTCTTTACTCTGAGCAAGTTCCCTATTTTAAGTAAATTCATGGTTTTAAGTACAAGGAACAATTTTCTAAAGAATGAAGGTGTGGTTGAAACGAAAATAAAATGGTAAATAAATTATCCCCTCTTGAATTTGTTTATTTTATTTATTATATAATTTGTGTTTGGATTTCTTTGGTATCACTTATTAAGCAACTTAAAGTGTTATCTATAAATTATATACGTCTACAGATTATGATACTTACAGCACAGAAGGTTGAGGGCCTTGTCCTACCGTGGTCGAATGAAGACTGAGAATATTTTCCTGGTGGGAATCCACATCAGCTGATAAGGATACGGATATCAAATCTTAAGCCGCTAATTAAATATGTACAAACAAGTAAATTACTCCAGCAAGTATGTCCCCTCAATTCTAGATTCAAATACATTAATGAGATATTTATTTAAATTTAAAATTGACAGAGGATTTTAAGACGGGGGGTAATCTATAGATCACCGCCCATTTCTAGGAAGGGATAGAGCTGATGCGCTTTCTTTTTTTATCAAAGAAAAGCCACCACCCCTAGGGGGAATCGAACCTACGATGTCAGGCATGGAGTACTCACGTCTTAGCTCTCACCATCACCATTCGGAAGGTAATTAAATTTCCTAAATGAGACGTTCTTGCCTAAATCTTTAAAGGAATATTTTAAGTACATAAAACATTTTGCTAGTTTCATTGACCGTTGTTGACACTCCTACCCGTAGTTTTAGCGCGTTTCCTCCCTCTGTCTATAGTGGGAGGAAACCCATTCATATGTATATTTTATAAAATGTTCATAAATATATATATATATATATATATATATATATGTATATATATATATATATATATATATATATATATATATATATGTATATATATATATATATACATATATATGTTATATGAATATATCTGCTCGCTCGCTCACAGGATCAAAAGTCCGACTCGCAGGAACTGCATCATCTTAGCGCGGTTCCGTTCTTATCCCAAATGTTGGAATGGTTGACGTAGAAACAGTTATAATTTTGGTTAGACCTTTCAAGAAATAATTTATGATCAAAAATAGGTCACAGTTGCAAGGGTCCTTTCCCTTATACCTGCCTACCTGGCCTTGTGAAGGTTCGCTCTAAAAACACACTACTTACTGTTTCTTATTTTCTTTTACTATAATACTAATTATACAGATAAATTTAAAACAAAAAAAATCAATTAAAAAGTGATTTGAACAAAGAAAAAAAAACGTTCAAAATAAAAAAATAAAAAAATCACATTTGAAGATTTAAGCACTTATTTCTCCGATTGACATGGCCTAAACGAAAATCGCTTCAAAACCTTTTTTGTATAAAGATTTTTGTGCCAAATTTCATCAAAATCGGACCATTCGTCTGAGACCTAGAGAGCGAACAGAAATATATATATATATATATATATATATACATATATAAAATTTGAACCACCGTCACTTTCCGTCTCTAGGGGCTCTGAAACGCAAAATTTTCTTGTCGGCACTTCCGGATTGTTTCATGAGATCAACCTTATAAGCGGGGTTCTTCCCCGAAAAGTTTCGCATTTGATGAAATTTGGTTCAAAAATATCTTGTATAATTTAAAAGGTCAAGTTCGTTAACTAGGAGAATCCACCAAACACTGTTATATGGGCGAAATACGTTTGTATCTTACGGCTTTTACTGCGGTTCCTCCCTCCCCCATAGTGAGGAAACCCGCTTATGAGATTGACCTCAGGACACAATCCGGAACTTCCGACTAGAAAATTTCATGTTTCAGGCCCCATAGATCACGAATATAACGGTACATATTTTTATTTGTCTATAAATATTTATGTGTACACATGTGTCTGTTCGCACTCTCCTCGGCTCAGAAATACTCCCATTTTGATGAAATTTGTTACAAAAATCTCTCGTGTAATTTGAAAGGTCTATTTTGTTAACCAGCTGAATCCATCCACCGGAGCATGGTTGTTGGGGTGAAATTCGCAACGCTTACGTTTTCGAGTTAATATGCATGAATGAAACCATTTTAAAAGCTATATATGTAGTCGTTTACGAGAAACATTGATACTAATACCTTTCCACACTAATTCTCAGTTTGGGTATTCAGAAACCATTGAGTCGGTGGAAATTTGTTCCAGATGTTTACAATTTATCTAATCTAAGACAGGTAGTTAATTTTTGGTTCTGTTTGGAGTTCAGGTTAAGTACTATAAATAAAATATTTCATTCACAGGAATGAAATAGTTAAGGATTTTTGTATATTTTCTAAAATATCTCGACAACGGTTGGGAAATTGTGGTAAGTAGATGGTCACCATTGCTTACTAAATTTTCTACAAAAAAAGGTTCCTACGTAATTTTTGATTGGGCGATGTCAATCGGGGAAATAAGGACTTAAAACTTCTAAATTGTAAGTTTAACTATTTTGAATGGGTTTTTGCCTCTGTTTATCTAACATTTTAATTGATTGTTGCATATTTTAATTGCATTTAACAGTAAAAGGAGTATTTTTCTAAAACAAAGTAAGAAAATGTGAAACAGTGTTATAGTGTTTCCAAGAGCAAACGTTGGGAAAGAGGATGGAGTTATTTCCGCTTAAGATATTGTCAGCTTCAAGTTGTGGTGCCTTAAATCTTTCTTCTTTGATTTTAGTTGATATTTTTGACGAAAGATCGGGTTCTTCGTAATAGCGCTATTACCTTACCTTAGTGTGGGAAGGGGAACCCTAATGACAGATTGCGGGGGGGGGGGGTCAATAACTATTACACCACTAATGGCACTAGGGATGACCGGAGCCGTGCTAAGATGACGCAGTTCCTGCGAGTCGGGCTTTTTTTTGTTTGTAGGCTTTCGAAATATTTATAGGCTATCGAAGGTTGGGTAACAAATGAAACCATTTTCAAAATGATGTCTTTAATACTTTTTGAGTAACTTGGATAAAAATAGTTTTTCAAACTAATTTTCAGTTTGGGTACTTATAACCGTTATATTAAATTGAAATATTTTCTACATGGTCCAAATTTATCTAAACTAAGATATTTTAATTTTTTTTAAATTTGGAGTTTAGGAAGTATTAAAAAAAAAGTATATATATATATATATATATATATATATATATATATATATATATAATATTTATATATTATTCACATTATATTATATACATATTATATATATATATATATATATGTATATATATATATTTATATATTATTCACATTATTGTATAGGAACATGAAAAAATAACCAATTATAACAACCTTTGACACCGAGTGTTATGTGCTCAAGCCTAAACAGTCACGGCCACGGGGCCTCCATAAAACAATTTCTTGATGATTCAATGTACACAGCTTTATTGAACTTTTGCTACCTCAAGTTAAACACTTTTTTTTTTTAATGAGGGACTTGAACCCTCATCTGAGGCGTTAGGCAATAGACCACAGGGAAAAAATACTTCCTGCGCATTGAGGGCTTTTAGTATTATTTTGTTTGCTGCAAAATAATGTTTGTGTCCTGAATTCAACTGACAAAGTCTATTTAAAAATTGAAAACCTCGAGGCCAGTAAATTTTAAGTTTAATGTATGACTATCCATACAGTTACATACATAGGATAATAAATACAAAATAATACCAAACAGGTGAAGAATAACCCTTCAAAAATTTTCCAAACTTTCCATTTATTCCTCCATCACAACGTTTCGGACACACAGGTCCATCCTCAGGCAATCTACAATAGTATATTAATTTCAGACATTACCTCCTCCAAAACCATTTACTAAATTTTATTGTCATAATTTTAAACTCACCATGTCCTCTTCATTACTCTAGTTACACTAAAACAGTCATACAATAAGTAAACATGATTCCTGTAAGGAACCAAGTCAAATTACACCTACATCAATTAAACACTCATTATCACAGCCATATTAGACTTTATCAAGCTTCCTAGGCCTATTATATTTGGTATAACTAAAAATTAAATTAAAACATTAAAATTCAATTAGTCAAAATATATAATAAATTATGTATGACATATCACAGACAAATTATGTAATCTCTACTTAACATTTGTTTTATTACCATATTTAATATACAATACACTGAGGTATGTAACCCAGATATTTAAACTGTGAAAGTAATCTGTTACACTGTCATCAAAAATTAATTTTATTTAATATGTCAACATAATGTTGTCCTATACCTTTAACATCTGTTTTGAAATTAACGGTTCTATTGATATTTTTAGTTATGTAAATTGATTCAGTAAATTTTCTAGCTTTATTATCACTAACAGTTTTTAAAATCTTAACATTGTCATAATCAAACTTATGCTGTTTGGTGATAGCATGATTTGCCAATGCTGTGGTATTGACATTTTTACTATTATTGCAATTATAAATGTGTTGTTTTAACCTATTTTTTAAATTTTGGGAAGTTTCCCCTATGTAACATTTGTCCATGCATTGCTTGCAATTAATTTGATAAATCACATTTTGTTTATTTATACTATTTATTCTATCTTTCATATTACTTAATGCATTTGTTATTTTATTATCATTATAAAGACCAATCTTTAAATTAGTATGGTCATACTTCTTTAATCCTTTCCTTATTTTTTCAGTTAAACCAGGAATATATTTTAATTTATGAGCTATATTATTACCCATTACATTACACTGCTCTCTACTAGTATTTTCTCCATTCTCATCAATAGTTTTGTTTAATAGTTTAAAATAATCAGTTATTAAATTAGGCTTATTATCATTGGATCTCACCTTAAATTTGCATGCTTGTGTTATTAGTTTCTCTTGTGATTCCTGCATTATGGTTGGACTACTCTTTGTATTATTACTAATTTTATTGAACCATAGTTTATTTATTAGCTTTAATGGATAAAAATTGTCCACTAGTATTTTAAAAATTTTCCCTTTTATTTCTTTCAAGTATATACTATCTGTTATATTTATAGCTGTGTTAATCAAATTTTTAGCTGTATTAATTATTTGAGTTTTAGGATGATTTGAATTAAAATTTAAAATACGGGAGCTACAAATATATTTTTTAGTCCATTTTGTTGTTATTTTATGATTTTCGAATTTAACCTCCATGTCAAGATATCTCAGTTTGTTATTCGTTGTACATTCATGGGTAAATCTTATTCTTTTATGAAAGGAATTGAACAGCTCTAATAGCTCAGGATACGTTTCTTTTATAGTTATTAGTAATAAGTCATCTATGTATTTAGTTATTAACTAATTCCTAGTACCATTAATATGGCTCTCAGTTGAGTCAATTTTGTCATAAATACTCTCAAGATCAGTGATTAACGTCACAATATCTTTATCTATATTCTTACTATCTTGCAAATTAAATTAATTTTGTCCACTAATTTGCCAGAAAGTGGTAGATAATAACAAGCGTAGACTGGAAAAAAAATTAGAAAGGAAAATTAGGCCTAAATGTAATAAACCAGCTTTAAATATAAATGTTAAAAAATTAGATAGCAAATTTGATAATATATCATCCATTAAAGCAAGTAATGTTGTCCAGCCTTCATATATT